>PNEQ01027611.1:0-90497 GCA_003012365.1 Medauroidea extradentata | reverse complement strand
GTAACTACCATTTCCACCAAACCATTTGTTATCTCTTTATGCCTTTTTCCATCGACAGGGAATGGTCGTGTGTTGTTTAGCAGAGAAGTGAGTGTCTGTTGTTGCTGTCTTCCCACTACATCTTTGGCATTTGAGCAACTAATATCCGCCACTGGAGGACTGGTTAAATCAATGGAATGTTTTTGAGCTAAATGGTTCCACATATTTGATGTGTTGAATGTTCTTGATGTTTGCCCACCTCTTGGAACATTGGCATTACAAATATTACACTTGGCTAGCCATAGTTTGTCTGTCTGTGAAAAATACTTCCAAACACTGCTTGATTTCCCCATATTTTAAAGTTAAAAATCCTAACCACACAAAAAATAACACAACTGAAAATCCGTTCACGTTTTGCCGAGATGTAAAGACAATTAACATTTTCCCCACCAAATAAATAAAATGACACAATTGGATTGGGTTATTTACTGAAATCAATGTTGAAATAGAATAATAAACGTATGCATCGTAACTCATACACGAGATCACAAAACGTCTATTGCTTAATTGCAAAGCATTTGTATTTGTTTACTATTTAGTACCAACTGTGTTATGTAAAACTTTTTAAGTTACAAGAGAAATTTGGTATAAAAAAACCCACGTGTCTCGATTTGGACTTACGTTTTTTATTTTATTGTAATGTTTCATAGGTAGGTATGAAACTTAATAATAGAGGTTGCGAGTTGTTAATAATACTGTATATTCACGTAAGCCCTATTGCTCTATTTCTGTTAGGGGCATTAACTGCCGTTTTCTACTTACAGTATTGGACTGCACTCATTGCGCACTTGCCTAGTTCCGCATCTTCCTGGTAGTTTTAGGGCGAACGTAACACAGTGCAAGCGCAGTGCAGTTAAGTGTAAAACATCATAACGTATTTCCAATATGGCAGCGTTAAATACTGGCTAATTTCAAAACCGTGGCCTACGCCGTTTGTTTTGTTACACGGGGCATTTCGTGTTATGATCGGCCGTGTTTTGATTTACATTTTACGGTAGTGTTATGTAATAAATGGAATAATAAGTTTCAGAGACTGATTTTTCTTGTTCTAAACATGAAAGTTAAGATTAGTTAGTGTTTGTGTTATACAGGTATGTGTCCCACCCGTAGCCTGTAAGTTAAGTTATCAATGACTGGAATTTTTAGAATACGTGTGTAATAATATTAATACTAATTGTGATGAAAGATATTAGACGGCATAATATCCCATCAACAGTCAAGCTTAAACTATTTTACACGTAAAATAGACTATTTTCCGAGTGAAAAATAATTTCCGATATAATTACAGTTAATATAGGAAAAACCGATATTTACGATAAAAGCAATATCGGCCGATAATCCGATATTGCATATCGGATCGGACCATCACTAATAAACATAATCATGCCTATCTCGACAAACACACCAACAATGACATTTTTCATCAAATATTTCATAATAACAATTACAATGAAAATTAGTAACTTTGAACATAGTTCCAATTACCAAAGTACAGTTTTATGCATGTTTCCAGAAATTCTCAATCGTCTGATCGCCATTCATACGTCACTTTCAGAGGTCTGCAAATAGTTTAAAGCTCTGCTTCAATTCCACAACTACATCACAATTCCTGCAATGATTTTGTGATTAAGTTTGCCCTAGGCCAAGATGCCGACAAAGGATAAATATGCTCCGGGAAAAATTACGAATGGGACCTCACTCACACCCACCTTCGTTGCAAAAGTTAACCGCAGCGCTCTGCCGCACGTTACCGACATTACCTTTTTAACCAGCAAGGCACACTTCTGTCCAAGTCGGTCCCAATATCCCTCGACAATGGGACAACATCGAATTATAGCCTTATCTGTGATGCACCATACACACCAGCCAGTTTAGACGTACCTTTGATAGCAGTATGCACAATGAGGCCGACTAGCGTTGCTGATTTAAGTTGTCTCACGAAAATTTCACTCGAGAAATGCGCGGACTCACACAACCCGGTCCAAACACGAGACTTACTGCTTATTGACGAAGCCAGCAACCAAGTAAGACACCCATCGCTCGCTGCCTATGCCTCAGCTCAACTCCACCTCCACAAACCTCCCCCCTGTCCGCCGCAACTACGCCATCCCCGCCAGGCCCCCCCTCCAATGCCTATAGAGTGGCCGGCCGACAGTTAAATGGGATCACACAGAAGCAACGACCAGCGAGAAAGGCGAAGGCGAGAGAGAGAGAGAGAGAGAGAGTCAATCAATTTTCCACCCTGCACACTCGGGTGACTAGTAGGAGAGCAGACGATCAACTAAGCAAGTAGAACTCGGACAAAAAAAACCCAAATTAGAAAAAATGCTGAAAGTAAATCCTAAAGCAGACAAACGACCCTAAAATAAAACATAGTAAACCTCCCAAAAAATAGGTCATCAGTTCCAATTTCTCGCCCAAAAATTTGCCATACAAAATGACTAACCCAAATCAACTTCAACTGGAAAAGCACTGCTCCAATTCATCAAATCTTCAACTCTAACCAAGCCATTCATTCACACCTCGTTCAGATACAAATACATATTCACAAAATCTCCAAAATTGTTATCAGGCAAAGAACATTTTTTATCACCATATTTAGTTATAAGATTAACATTGCAAATTCCCATACGTAAACCATCCATTATAAAATCAGGTACCCTTTACACACAACCACTATCACAATTAAATAACATGTTTTCACTTAAACACTGAAAAAGCCACCCTCTAAGGATAGTATTTTTTTTTTTTTTCAAAATCCTTTACCCCATATGCATGAGTTAATCATGGATTTACCTAATGAAATTCACCTTTTAAATGACACACTTCCTTCTTAAACACTGCTAAAATAGACACATATCTGTTTACTTAAGACCATACTTACATAGCTAACACAATTTACATAACCAACACAACATAAGGACTAATACTGGCCAATGATTTACATACATACATAAATGAAAATACACTTTAACTCAAATACATCTCTCAGTCTCTAGCCCGGTATAGCTTTAGGTACGAGACATGATCCTTTTTCTCATTAAAGGGCTCACTGTCTTTCTTATAACACTAGGTATTGGCACCAAGCCTCTTGATGAGGGTGTATAGAACTTCAAAACGAGGTGAGAGTTTGACGAAAATCTTAAATGAAAGATCAGACGACTGAAAGCTTCTACAAAGCACTCTATCGCCAATTCGAAAAGAGTTAGCTCTTCTCCCCACGTTATACCATGCAACGACCATTTGTTGAGCATCTTCCAAACATTATTTTACGCATTTTGACACCAAATTTCATTTTTTCCGAGTGTCTCGAATCTAGGGAAGGGCTACCCCATACATTAAATAATGGGTGTATTAAGCGCCGTCCCAATAAAATTTGATCGGAGTTTTTCCCCTTAGCCTAATGACAAGCATTGTTCATCCCTATGTTAACCCTAGAGTTCTGATCGTTCCAAGTTGTATGGATGGGATTGCGAAAGATTCCCAAGCTAAAGGAGTGTCTTACGCCTCAGACTATTCACATTTGCCTGAATTCCCCACCGGTAAAACATGCAGTGTTATCACTAACCAGCTCAGCAGAAGCACCGAACATCTTCCAAACATTGTTCTCCATAACCCAGACAAGAGCTGCAGCTTTCATTCTCCTCACAGGAAGAAGAAAAACAAACTTGGAAAAGTTATCCTAGACAACTAAGATGGCGATGTTCCCCTTTTTTGAATGTAAAAGCATCCCAGAACATCAATATTGACTTTAGCCCACGGGCTTGTTGGCATCTCAGCCTCATACAAACCTAATCTGGTGTTTCTGGGGGACTTTAAACTTGTGTCATTTTTCACAGCTAAGTACATTTACTTTAATTTTCTTAGTCATCCCTTCCCAATAGAAATCTCTCTTAGTTTTCTCACTCGTTTTATGGACGCTCATGTATCCTCCACCCAGCTGATCATGATAATTCAGTAAGTCCTCGGTTTACGTCGGTGTTACATTTCTGAAAACCGCGACGTAAATAGAAACAACGTAAAAAGAGTCGAGCCTGCCGCCCACTGCTTACAATCGGCCGGAAGCACGCGTGCACACAGACGTGCCAGCGTGTGATATTATCACTTTTTTATTTCAGTTGCAAATGCTAGCTGCTTTAGCCGCCAGTATGACCATCACACGATCCTTTGCAGCTTTGAAACCAGGGGCAGTTCTTTCTTCTTTGGCGGTATAGGTTCTCGCCGTCATTTTCCCCCAGAAAAGTCCGGTTTCATCTGCATTGGAAATTTGCTTGGACGTGTAGCCACCTTCTTCCATAGTCTTCTCAAGTTTCGGAATAAATTCCTTTGCTACACTGGTGTCGGAATTTGCTGCCTCACCTGTCATATTTATGTTGTGGAAACTATACCTGGCCTTAAATCGCCCAAACCATCTGCGGCTGGCAGTAAACACTTCATCCTTTAAGGTCGAAGTTACTTCAACATTTTTTTATTACCTCACTGTTAAAAAATAAGGCTTTGTTTTGAATCAACACTAAATTAACAGGACAGTTGTGCTGTTTCTGTGTTATCATCCACACTGCAAACATCTGCCCTATTGTATTATGACGCGAATAACTAATCTTTGTAGCACTGACAGGTGGCATGTTAAGCAAGCTACTCTTAATTGAAAGACATTAAGCAGAAAGGAACAAACCCACAGTTAACTGGAACTGAGATATTCAAGGTCAAAGTTTTGTGTATGTATCTAAGCCGTGTATTAAACATTTTTTCCAGGCTCTTATTTTTTGTCAAATGTTGTGATTTAGTACTTCTTCCCTTTCTAAGACGTACTTCGGACCTTCTTCTTCTACGTGTTATGATTATCTCCTATTTGATTAATTTGTTGGTTGGTTCCTTTTTGCTTAATGCCGTCCACTTTTGTCCACGTTCGCTCGAATTGTACGAACTGTGGTAGGCGGTAGTGCTAACGCTTTACTAATGTCAACTGCCCTCTCGCCTGATTAAAAAAGTTGCCAACTTTACATTTTCATGGCTAACAAGACAGGTGTTCTGTTCATATTTTTTGAAATAACGAACTTTGAAGATAAACTCGACAGTTTCGAAGCCATTTCGTAAAGTAATTAGCATTAATTGCAGTGAGTTGATACTGTACTGAAGCACGTTTAAAGCGCAGTAATGTAAACTTTAACAGTGGCACGTTTATAAGGCCAGGATTACGAGGACTTCACGGTCACGTATATCTTACAACTTTATCATGTTAATGTGTACCTAATACATAATCAATTGAGGTGCCATATTACGATCCTTCACGTAAGCTGCAAGCCGGCAATGTAAAACATAGTGAGAGAGCATTGAAATTAATAGTCAAAGATAAAGGGCTACTTGGAAAGGAGAACAGGGAACCTGCTGCGTCGTCTTGAGAAGGAGATAAGGCTTTGTCGCGCTAGCGACGTGGGTGGGACGGGCGAGTAGTATTGCATCACCGCGTTGAGGGCAGGTAGCATTTGTCGCAACGTATGATAATATAGGGCGACGCACGTGTAGCTTACGCTACATATCACAAATAAAACACAAAACTGCCGTACATATGACAATTTATGTACAGCGTTTTAATAAAAATAAAAAGCACCGGAATCTTTAACGACGTTATTATGAATCAGCGACTACTTAAATTGGAACATAGGTACTCAAACATTAGCGACGTTAATCCAAAACGACGTAAATCGGGGACTTATTGTACTGAATAATCATACCTCGCACTGCTTGTGATGCTACTACCCTAATTCTTGCTCCTACTGTAGGTTTTTAATACAACACATCCTTATCCCTCATATAAGAGCTTGCTACGCCCACATTAATATCCACGCATATCTTCCTGCAATCCTCATCTCCTTGCTGATGTTCTGCAGTTGACACAAATGACTCCGGGCAAGACAACAAAGACCCCAACAATTCCTGTTCGTTTCCAGATTGTAGGTTGAAATTTTCTTCATCAAACATGCACGAAAGCGTATCAGCCACCGGATTTGATTTCCCGCTCACATGATGTATCTTAAAATGGAAGCAATTTAACCACGGCACCCACCAACCCAACTTACCCAGCTGGTGGGGGTGCCCCAGGATCCAAGAAAGGGCCTGATTATCAGTATACAAATTAAACTCAATCCCCTCTAGAAAGCTCTATAAAAGTTCCATACCGAAAAGGCAGGCTAAACATTACTTTTTGTATGCACTGTGTTTACGCTCTGCATCAATCAAGACTCAGCTCGCATAAGCCACCTGCTTAGCTGTTCCACTTCCTTTGTCATACTGACTCAGAACTGCCCCCAAAGCTATCGAAGAAGCATCCACGTAAAAACTAAATCTTTTTTTCAAAATTGGGCAAGCTCAGAACTGGTTCTTCACTCAACAATTTTTTAAGTATTTTAAATGCACACTCTTGTTCGTCACCCCAGGCAAAGTCAACACCTTTTCTCTTCAACGTATTCAAGGGGTCCGCAATCTCAGATAATCTCGGAATAAACCTGGCATAGTAGCCCACCATACCCAAAAATCGTTGTACTCCTTTTATAGTAGTATGTCTCGGGAACTCTGTAATTGGTTTCAGTTTCTCCGGGTTAACCCTCATTTTACCATCACTTATCACGTAACCCAAACATTTTACAGATTTCTTACACATTGCAGCTTTTGTTGGATTAATTGTCAGTCCAGACTCCCTTAATTTTAATAATACCTTAGGCGCATACTCCAGATGGTTGACCCACGTCTTACTGTACACAATCACTTCAATACGAAAATACAAAATTAAATTTGTATTCCGACAACACCTAGTCTAACACCCTACTCAGAAATTATTGCCCATAGGTATATGTCTGAACTCAAACTGAGCCCACAGGGTGCTAAAAGCTGTATATTTTTGACAATATTCGTGAAATTGGACTTTATAGAAACTGTTGTTGAGATCCAGAGTTGTGAAATATTTGGCTTTTCCCAGGTGCAGAAACGCTTCTACTGTGGGAAGAGGGAATGGATCCAGCGGAACTCTTGCATTAAGCTAAGCATGATTTACCACTAATCTGAAGTCATGTCCACCCGGCTTGCTTACCAAAAAACCAGGTGATGAAAATTCAGAGTTGGACGGAACCACTACACCTGCTTTTAATAATTTTTCCATTTTTTCCCTATAAAATCTTGACTTGGCCGGGGAGAACAGAAATGGTTTACTTCTTAAAGTAGTTTCGTCTGTCAAATTGAATTTATATGGGACGACGTCACATTTGCCTATCTTTTCAGTCACCGTGTCATTAAATTACTTTAAGGTCTTCTCCACTTCCTTAACCTTATCTCCGACCTGGCTCACCATCCCAGAACCTGTTCGCAAACTCCCTTTTAGCAATTTTACCTATATGTTAGGATTAAAACAGAATGTCAGTATTCCTTTTCAATAGTCCACACTCCCCAGTGTGAAACCCAATAACTCCAAAACTAACAAGACTTTTACAAATAAATCCTGAATAACAGAAAATTGGTAATTCCAGGAAAATCCTGAAATCTTATTATGAAGTTTTGTCTGTTTTTCACAACACACTCTTGAACCATCAGCCAAAACTAACTTAAGATTTTCATATTTTTTTTAGTTTTGATTTTAACATTTTATTTTGACTGCTTATTTCCTCCCACAATTTCCAGCTAATCAAACTCCTTGATGCACCTGGATCCACTAAGGCCAATTCTCTGAACCCTTTCCCTTCCACTACAACTATATTTCTACTATTATTTTGCAAATAAGGGTGCACTTTAAGGTGAACAAGGGCTACAAGTCCATGCTTTTCTCGAGCCCGTTTCTATTTTCTGGACAAATCGTCCTTAGATGACCTAGTTTCTTGCAAATAAACCACTTATGCTTGTCCCTATCCATCAACCTTGTTTGGCACTCGGAGATCCAATGATCGCACATACTGCAATTGGCGCACCTACCTGCCCTCTTATCACCATTATAACTATCTGAAAACTCTTTGGGAAAATCATAAGTTTTTTTCCAGTTTCTCCTCCACCGCCTTTACTTTCTCTCTTTTTGCCTAAAGCGTCGATTTGCATTCCGTGCATACTGCGGGAAATTCCTTTCTGTAATCTACCCTTTGCTGTTCTTGCCTTTGGATTTCCATTGACAAGCACCTTAATTCAGCCAAGGTCGCGGGATACGCACATAACCCACATTCCCACCTCGTCATCGGCGAAATGTTTTCCGTAATAAGTCGACAGTGTCGCTTTCCTCTCCTATCTTACCTAAAGCTGTACTGAACTAAACAATAGATTCTACGAAGGTCGTCAACGGCTCACCCGGCCTTTTATACCAACACACAAACTTCATCAGACAACTTAGTTTCACACTAGCAGAACATACCCTAGGTAGCATTCCTTTGACGAAAGCATTTATGTTACAGTTCTCCTTGTCCGCTAGCACTTCCTCCAGCACTTTGGCAAATGGCCCGATATACTTGACAGCCAATGCCGTTGAGCCATAAACAACTCAAAACCACTCGCCGAGGCCCACTGCCTTCATTACAACACTCCCTTAATGCTTAGCCAAAAGCACAACTCGCATAATACACAGGGCAAGACTCACAAATATCAGCTAATATAAGCTTATAGTGATTAGCGACAATAGGTTATGTTGTACCATTCTTGAGCATGAACAGGAAAATCCAGTAAATTTAAGAATGTTCTATTCACAAACTGAACAAACGTTACATACCCTTTACAGTTCATGAATTACAATGCAATCAAGGCACTAAATTACATCTCTCTCCTTAGGCTTAATGCCTTTCTCAAAGGCAATTTACCTTTAGCCTTCTCATAACAAAATACACACAGCACATGCTCACTCTCCCGTGCTTCCATTCTACCCATTCAAATATGCATATTTCGCAACGCCTCATTCGTCAATCACTCCTTCACCTGACCAATTAGAAACCGGCCTGATCCCTCTTGTTTTTTCAATATCTCGAGTTGTCTTTGGTTACCCAGGCATGATATAATATATAGTAGCCTTAAGTGCGCGGGCCTCCCTTAAGGTCTCAGATACACCCAGGAGAACAGCAGCCCAAACTCTCCTGGGAATATTATACATTGACGTCAACGACAGTTGAAAGTTGTGAAGTGTCAAACTTACCAAGCCTCCAGAACCCGCCTTTCCCACAGGCGTTACATTTACCAAATGCCGTCCGGTTTTACTTCTCCATCCTCTCGTACACTCGGCGAATCAGGACCTTTACTCGGCACCCGTTGCGACGTCAATACAATGTTTCTCCACCTCGCAAACTGGTTTACTAAAGAAGTCAAACTGACTTACAAACCAAGATGTGAGCACCTTCACGCCCGACTGAAGAGTGAGCTCCATGCCTCCGGTGCCCCTCTCAGTACACCTAGCGGACCAGAGCACCTCTGCCACCGGGCGCCGGAACCCGACACTCCCCTCCTCTAACCCTTCATGGCCAGTGGAGTGACAGTTCCAGAGTAGAAAGGGGGAGCCCGAGCACCAGCGACAGGGGCTTTCACTAATGCTCAATTAAGGAAGACAAACAAGTGCCCTTTTTACAACTCCCTACCCTGCTGAAATCATCGACATTACGGCGAGGACCGCTCAACCCCCCACCCTATCAACTCCTATGGACCGGAACCCAAAACCCATTCACACTCATAACTCAATCACTCACTCCTGTTAAACTCACCCAGTCATCTCATGAACATACGTCTCACTCGAAATATGAGACCAACCATAAAATACCATACACTATACTCTCACATTATAATCAAATCTCCCTTAGAGAGTCACATAAAATTAAGCACTCAGTACATAGGACTCTATCATGTAACAACACCAATTTCCTTTAGAAGGAGAAATTAAAATAATTCTCTCTCAAAACCCACAATATTTAAGGCACATGTGGACTTAGCATCTTTTCAATCCAGCTAAAAAAAATATAACAGTTCTTCTTCCTAAGAACTTTTGTCATGATTATGATTCTCAATTTAAGACAAACAATATTCTTCATGCAACCATTAACAAATAACACTATGATAATTAACATGTTTTATAACAATAGACACCATGATATCTTAAAAGAGTACACCGACTCATTATAAAATAGATAATACTGTCTACGTACATATATTACATATACATAAAATTGTTTACTTATTTCTCACTCTTTAATATGGCCATTATTTTTTTACGGTTATCTCCATTTACCATTTGAGCCCTCAACATCATCAGATATTCAAACACATAGTATACAAAACAAAAACATGCCAGTGACAAACATGAAAACACACAGTGACTCATGGTCGGGCATGAAATAACTTAGGGTGCACCATATGTGCCTTCCTTAAAACAAAAGGGTTGCCCTCTTTATACATACACCGGGTGTTTTCTCCAAGACATTTCTGCAAAACGAACGGACCCTCATACCTCAGGGAAAGTTTAGCAGATACCTTAAAGGCGAGGTCTGAGAGACAAAAACTTATGCAGAAAATCTTGACTCCCACCTTAAAAGGGTTCGCCATGCGACCCATGTTATACCTCCTAGCTACCAATGTTTTCCCTCCTTCTAGATGATCTTTAACCCTTGTCAACAAAACCATGTGCTGTGATACCAAATGCCTGGAATCTAATGGGGCGATGCCCCAAATGTTCAACAAGGGCTGCGAAACGCGCCTACCAGAAAAAATTTGTTCTGGATTCTCACCCGTGCTTTTGTGCAGTACATCGTTAAACCCCAGATTGATCCAGGGGAGCTGCACATTCCACTCATTATTCACTGGTTCACTGAATATCCCAAACACACCTTCAGATTACGATTCACTCGTTCTACCATGTTACCATGTGGAAAATGTGGACTACTAAAGGAGTGCTTAGTACCCCACTCAGCACACATAAGTTTGAATTCTTTCCTGCTAAGCAAGCTGCATTATCGCTGACTAGCTCAGCTGGTCCTCCGAACATTTTCCAGACCTGATTTACTAAGGTATCCCAAAGGACCGGAGCCTTCATGCTCTTGATCGGCAAAAAGGAAGGTAAATTTGGAAAATATATCCAATACCACTAATAGCACTATGTTCCCCCCCCCCCCTTGGAATGAACCAAGTGTCCAAAGATATCTATGTGCACCCAAGCCCAAGGGCTGGTGGGCTGTTCAGCCGCGTATAATCCTTCTTTGGTGTTCTGAGGTGCCTTAAATTTCTGACTTTTCTCGCAGTTCTCGTAGTTCTTAATTTCCCTGTTCATACCAGGCCAATAAAAATCTCTCTTAATTTTTTCCTTCGTTCGTAGAATTCCTAGATCACCTCCGCCCGGATGGTCATGGTAATGCTTTAAAATCATCCCTCGAACGGCCTCCGGAACAGCCACCTTGTTTCTTGCACCTGGTTACACGTAATACAAAATGTCCCATTCCAAAGCATACTGTACTTGAATCCCTGTACTCAACCCTGCCCTGATGATCCTACATTCTTTATCTTCCAATTGATGTTCCTTGATTGACGCGAAAGTTTCAGGTGAAGACAACAACGAACCAACCAGATCACCCTCCTTCTCCGTCGGCAAAGCAAAATTTTCTTGTTCAGACATTCGAGAGAGTGCGTCCGCCACCGGGTTTGCCTTTCCACTTACGTGATGGATCATAAAATCAAATTTATTTAAAAGCATGACCCATATTCCTAACTTCCCTAACTGCTGGGGACGTCCCAATTTCAAGGACAAAGCTTGATTGTCCGTAAATAAATTAAATTCCCTTCCTTCAAGGAAACCCAAACACTACTTTTCGTAGGCACTAAGCCTCCATTCCGTCTCCCTGAGAACTCGGCTGGAGTAAGTGATGGGGTGGAATGGTTCCTTATCACCCATATCCTGACTCAAAAAAGCTCCCAATGTTAGTAACGAAGCATCCAAATGCAGATTAAAGGGCTTATGAAAGTCCGGCAAACATAGCAGAGGTTCCTCACATAGTAACCGCTTCAAAACTTTAAAGACGCGTTGCTGGTCCAGTCCCCATTCAAAAATAACTCCTTTTTGTTTTAGCCTATTTAATGGCTAAGCAATATTGGACAACCCAGGCCAGAACCTCACTTAATACTCTACTATTCCCATGAATTTTTGAACACCTTTCACCGAGGTGGATCGCGGAAATTCCGCAATAGGTTTTACTTTTTCCGGATTCACTCTCAACTGACCTTCCCCCACTATATATCCTAAAAAGTTTACAGCTTCCTTTCCCATTTATACCTTCTTAGGGTTAATGGTTAAGCGCGTCACTCTCAAAGCCTCTAGCACTGTTCGAATGTGAGGTATATGATCTGCCCAATTCTCGCTGTAAATAATGACGTCTATATAGTGATAAACATACTTGAATTTAAAATTCTTCAAAACCTGATTGAGAACCCTGTTCAATGCTTGACTCCCAAAATTGCTTCTCATGGGTATTCTCGTAAACATGTATTGCACCAAGGGTGTTCTCAAGGCTGTGTATTTTCTACACTCTTCATGAATCTGGATCTGGTAAAAACTACTGTTTGTATCTAAAGTAGTAAAAAATGTTGCCCGCCCTAAGTGTTACAAAGAGCCTTCTACAGTAGGTAACGGTGACCCATAACAGCTCGCTGAAGGTACTAGGAATTCATTTAAGCAAACTGGAGAAAGTCTCCAAAACACAGCACTTAAGGTGCACATCCACCACGTGGCAAGCATTTTCTGTCAAAATTTACGCTCGAGGCAATGGAAACAGGGAAGCTAATTACCAATGAGAAAATGCAATGTTTAGAGTAGCTAATATATTTTCTCTTCATATAAGCTTCCTCCTCACTCGTATTTTACAAACCACGACATGATTCCTCACACAAAACTCTAAATTTCACAATCAGACCTCTGTAACATTTTAATATCACAAACGTTATATCATATCTATAAATACCTGAATTGTAATTATACTAAAACAATAGATAAATTACAAAGGCACAATTTTCAGCTAACCAGTTTACTAAAACTCAGGCATTCCTTCTCGCCACACCTCCAAACTCGTTAATCCTCATTACAATATCAGTAAAACAGCACTTAACTTATATATCGCCGTTTCAAAAATAGAAGGGCTCATGAAACGCACAGTCCCTCTCCGACGAGCCCACGCAATTAAGTAAACATCCTTCATGGTTCTTTCATTCCTTAACACTTCCTTTTGAGGAACTCTATCCAACATCAAATTTACTTCTCAAAATTCTCTTCGGCAGTCCAATACGGAGCGCAAAGTTCCATACTTCAAGAGCGTCAAACCACAGTCGACACACTAATATATCCCTAAGTGTTCCCAAGTAAGGTTTGGGGGCAGTCTAATGTTCCAGACGGAAAATGGTGCAGCACACACTGCATAACTCACCATACGTCCTCGTCGACGGCGACCCTAACTCACCTAAGATCGCCGCAAGCCGACATGTAAATAACAGTGGCTTTTCTTCTCTTCCAAACTGTCACGTGGCTAAGAGAAGTAACCTCAAATTGAACATGGCTAAGCACGTTACCCGCACTGTATCCAGATGTCCTGACCCCCGACCACAGGTCAGTCGCTACCTTCACTTCTGCGTCTGTCTTACTAGGACTGCTATACTAGACTGGTAGCTCATCCACGCTCCTTCTAACATCTACGTCACTCCTTCCCCTCAAACCCCTTCCATTGCCGAGACCACGGGAGCTCCCCTCCGATCAAGTCCACCCCTCTACAGCCGTTAAAGGGATAGAGCAGGCAAACTGGGCAGCCCTGAAGTCCCGGGTTACTCAAGTATATTACCTTCGTAAAACAACCTGACGGATTGACAGACAAACTCGACTCAACATCAAAAACAGGAGGTTCAATTTCCCTGAGGATCCAACTAAAAAAACTCCCGAAAAAGTATAACCAGACCTAATTCAGCCAAATGGTACAAACTCAAAAAACGACCAACATAACACAACAACCCAAAATAATTCAATACAGCGACCTGGGAACCGGACCTCCTGCTCAATGGGAAAGGGTCCACGTGTACTCTCCTATTTAAGTTAGCATGATTCACGACCAATCTAAAGTCGTGCCCTCCAGGCTTACTAACTAAAAACTCTGGCGAAGAAAATTCTGAAGGAGTGGGGACTATAACACCAGCCTTTAACAACTCTCAATTTTATTCCGATAACATTCCAGTTTAATAGGTGAACATTGGAATGACTGACTCCTAAAAGGGGTTTTATCCGTTAGGTATAACGTATAGGCAACTACATCACATTTTCTTGTCCTTTCAGTTATAACATCTCATTAATCCCATAGTATTCTCTAAACATAACGTTCTCTACTCTCTCCTTCCTCCGTGATCACAAACATTTTCTCCCTCTTCCTAGATTCCAATCTAACCCGTACCTCAGAATTAAAACCAAAGGACAGCCAACCTTTCTGAAAGTCCGCTATTGCCTGTACCGACCCCAGAAAATTCAACCCTAACACAGCGTATTTGCATAACCCTCTAGTAACTGCAAAACCAAAGTTCCACAAAAAACCATCAATTTTGCAATGTAACACCACAGAGTCTTTGCTTCTCACGTCTGACACATCGGCTGTAACCAAATTCAGTGTAGTGTGTTTATTTAATTTGTCCTCTAAAGCGATATCTTTTCTAACAAGTTGTTCCCAAAACTCCCTACTTATTAGACTCTTGGCAGCTCTGGAATCCACTAACACCCATTTTTATATACGTTCCCCTTTATATCCCCACCTCACCAATAACACATTACCCTTAAGGGCCTCTTTGCTCGGGCACGAAGTCAAATGTATCTGGGCTACAAGTCTTACTTTTGCCCACTTCCGTTTCCCAGACCTGCCTCCTCAGGTGTCCTATTTCGTTACATTTGAAACAATGGTGTTCCTTTACGTCAACTTTGGCTTTTTTGCATTCGGCCACCCAGTGACCTCTATCCCCACAATTTGCACATCTTCCTTTCCTACCTCTTTTCCCTATCCTCTTGACATGCCGTAGCCTTTCGTCGTGATCACGCGTGTCATTCGACATCACATGGGCCCTACCATGTGATTTGTTCCCCTCAAAACCCTGATGTTTCAAAGAAAATTCCTTACAATATTCTTGCCGCGTTACCCCTCGACCCTGAACATCAATAGCCAATTTCTTCAACTCTGTCACGATCATCGGATAAGAGCACAAGTTGCATCCCGCTCTAGTAGCCAGAGAAATATTTCCATGATCAAAGTGATCAAATCCCTTTCCTCCCTCGAATCTCCTAGGGCCCTACTGTAGTCCGCTATCAATTCCACAAAATATGTAAATGGCTCTTTAGGTTTTTCAAAACGTTCCACATAATGTTTAATACACCTAAACCTTACGCCTATGGGACAAAATCGGTCTATAACCCCTTGTCGAAAATGTTGGACACTACAAGTGTCGTCATTTGACAAGACTTCCACCAGAACTGGCGACAGAGGTCCAATACACTTCGCCGCCAAGTCTGTTAACAAACTCTTATCAGAAACCTGATTCAAGTCTGTTATTGTAGATAACTTAATCAAAAACTCTATAATAGGTTCTAACTCCGAGGAATCCACGCAAGCCAAAGTTTTGGTCAAATCTCTCGTCCATCTCTAATTTTGTTCTCGCACATAGTCCATATTTTCCCATATAACATCCTTTTGCCTCTCCTCCTCTTCCTTAAACCAAGTAATCACTCTTTGGCGCAACTCAATAGCTGTTTCCTCTTCAGTTACTAATAGACCCCTCTCATTTATATATAGTATCAAATCGGCCCACCCCAGATGGTTAAAAAAATATGATGGTGCAGACATGCCTCTTTGAAAAATTACTTATGTTTTGGGTCGAAAACACAATTGTTCGGCCACACACAAGTAAAAATAAAAGTAACACTAAAGCAAAATGTAAAACAACCATTCCCTTGCTCAAGAATGTGCGACTCACACAAACCAAAACAAACTGCTTGCCTCAAAAGGAAGCAAAGTGGCGCAGCTTAATTGAGCCGTAAACAACTCAAACGACTCGCTGTGGCCTACGGCCTTCATTAAAACACTCCCTTAATGGTTAACCAAAAACACAACTTGCGTAATACACAGGGCAAGACTCACAAATATCAGCCAATATATGCTTATAATGATTAGCGACAATAGGTTATGTTGTACCATTCTTGAGCAAGAAAAGGAAAATCCAGTAATTTTAAGAATGTTCTATTTACAAACTGAACAAATGTTACATACCCTTTACAATTCATGAATTACAACACAAATATGGCACAAAATTACGTCTCTCTCAAAAGCAATTTTCCTTTTGCCTTCTTATCATAAAATACACATAGCACACGCTCACTCTCCTATGCTTCCATTCTTCCCATTCAAATATGCATATTTCACAACGTTTCGTTCGTCAATCACTCCTTCCCATACCCAATTAGAAACGGGTCCATCCCTCTTTAACACTCAACATCGCGAGTTGTCTTCGGTTACCCAGAAATCACAAAATGTGTAGTTGACTTAAGTGCGTGGGCCTACCTTAAGGGCTCAGGTACATCCAGGAGAATAGCAACCCACACTCTCCTGGGAACGTTATACGTTGACATCGACGACAGCTGAAGGTTGTAAAATCAAACTTACCAAGCCTCCAGAATCTGCTATTCCCACAGACGTTACATTTACCAAATGTGGTCCGGTTTTACTTCTCCATCCTCTCGTACACTCGGCGAATCAGGACCTTTACTTGGCACCCAATCCGATGTCAACACAATGTTCCTCCACCTCGCACACTGGTCTACTAAAGAAGTCAAACAGACTTCCAATCCAAGAGGGGAGCACCTTCACACCCGACCAAAGAGTGAGCTCCGTGCCTCCGGTGCCCCTCTCAGTACAACTAGCCGACCAGAGCGAGCGCCGGAACCCAAGACTCCCCTCCTCCCCAGGCCTACCCCTCCATGGCCAGTGGAGTGACAAATCCGGAGTAGAAAGGGGGAGCCCGAGCACCAGCGACCGAGTTTTCAGTAACACTCAACTAAGGAAGAAAAACAAGCGCTCTATTCAAAACTTCCAACCCTTCTGAAATCATCAAGACAATTAGGCGAAAACCTCTCACCATCAACAGAGATTTTTAGTGATTCTGTCCTAAATCTGTAATTCTAAGAAGTTTGATTATAAAATCTAAAGGAGGTTCTACTTCCCAGGACTCGAGACACGGGAGAGGTTTCAAGAAATCAGAACTCACTTATCACTGTCATTTCTTTCGCTACCGATACTATTTATTTGAGCCTCATTAAACCAAGCTATGGCCCTTTGCCGAAGGTCGAATGCCGTTTCCTTTTCGGCGACAACCATGCTGCGCTCATTTAAGTACAGTGGTAGGTCAGTGCGACCTAGCCGATACAAAAATTAAACGTGGCCACCGTCACGCCTGGTGCCAACCACTGCTCTTACTATTACTACCAATAATAATAATTATTATTCTTACACATAACACTGTCAACTTGCGCTTTCTCATGCAAGTGCAACCACTTGCCCTGCAAAGGGAGCAGAGTGGCACATTTTTACTGTGCAGATACTCCCGCTGAAAAGGCACAAATTACCTGCTCACCATTCGTTGTGTAGCATGACAAGCAAGATAACAATTTATAACCAACCAGGGGGTGGACAAACTTAAAACAGTATCTACCTATAGTAATTACTGATGGGTCAACAAATTTGCAATGAGAAAGTGTGTGTGACAAACTCTTTATGTATTTCACAACACTGAATTACTACGAATTAAACTAATTATATAATTTGTACTAAAAATAAATGAGCATTTTGCCCTTTAAAAGTCCATACTCGTAATTTGTTTCACATTACTCGTAAATAAACACTATGAACACTATCATGCCTATCTCGACAAACACACCAACATTGACAGTGTTTATCAAATATTTCATAATATTTACAATAAAAATTAGTAACTTTACATGTAGTTCCAATTACCAAAGTATAGTTTCATGTTCGTTTCCAGAAATTCTCAATTGTGCGATTGCCATTCATGTATCACGCAAATGCCCCTTTATACCTCCTTTCACAAGTCTGAAAATATGTGAAAATTCCACTTTGATTCCAACACTACATCCCAATTCCGGCAATGATCTTATCAGACCAATCCCCGATTAAGGTTACCTTAGGCAAAGACGCAGACAAATGATAAATATGCTCCAGGAAAAACGACTAACGGGACCTCACCAACACTCACCTTCGTTACTACAGCTTACAGCAGCACTCTGCAGCACATGACCGACATTGCCTTTTTAACCAGCAAGGCCCACTTCCATTCAAGTCGCTCCCAATATCCCTCGACAATGAGACAACATGGGATTATAGCCTTATCAGCGATGCACCATACACACCAGCCCGTCTAGGTGTATCATTGATAGCACTATACACGATGAGACCGACTACCATCACCGTTTTAAGTTGTTTAATGAAAATGTGACTCGAGAAATGTACGAACTCACACAACCCGGTCCAAACACGGGACCTACTGCTCGTCGACGAAGCCAGCAATCAAGTAAGACACCTATCGCTTGCCGCCCACGTACCTCAGCTCAGCTTCACCCCTATCACTCCCCCCCTCCCAGCCGCCGCAATTACACCATCACTGCCAGGTCAAAGGCCTATAGAGTGGCTGGCCCGATGAATAAATGGGATTGCACAGAAGAAACGACAATGCGAAGGAGAAAGAGAGAGAGTGAGAGAGTGTCAATGTACCATCCTGCACACACTGCTGACTAGGAGAATAGTAGACGACCAACCAACAAAGTAGAACTCAAAACCAAGAAAACCTAAATCAGAAAAAACACTGAAACTAAATCATAACGCAGACAAATGCACCTAAAATGAAACAAAATAAAAACCCTGAAACTAAATCCTAAAGCAGACAAATGCACCTAAAATAAAACAAAGTAAAGTTCTCAAAAAATAGGTCATCTACTTAGTCCAGAATGAGTTTAAAGTAAACAACTGTGTGTAGACAGCAGTTAAATAAGTAAATCAGTGTGGACATGTTGAGCAATTTATTTTGGAAACAAAAATGGAGTGCAAGTGGTTTATAGATGTTTGCTAGTTATTTATCCACATGCATTAAGTTTTTTCATTCGTAGTTGACTACATTTTCCACTAAATTTCGTAGTTAATCCAACAGAGTGAGATTGTCATTAGTAAGTTCATTGTAGCCCGCAAGAAGTTTGTTGATGTCACTGGCATCCACTATAATCTTAAATTGCTCTGCCACCTTCATACACATCTCTGTTGCTTACTGAAAATCTACCAGCTCGGACTCTTTCCTTCAACGAAGCCATGAAAATTATTAACCATTTCTGGGCAGAGTTTCTCTCACGCAGCATCCTTTGTTGTATACTGTAATTCATGCCACGATTATGCAATATTTATAGAGCATCAAGGATTTTATAACCTTTCCAAAAGTCACACTGGGTGTTTTCTTTGCAGCTGTCAATCCCTTTGATTGACTGGAGAAATGTACGCTCCAAATAATAAGCTTTTAAATTCACATTGTTTGTAGAAATGAGGTGGTTCGAGGGGGCAAGTAAATAACTTTAATGTCAAGTTGAACGTTGTTTAAATTGTCTGGATGGCCAGGTGTATAATCAAGGAGAATCAACACTTTAAATGAAATCCCTTTTCTTGCACAACATTCCTTTACCTCAAAATTATTACTAAACCAGTCTCCAAACAGTCTCGGTGTAACCAAGGCCTTGGTGTCGGCTTTCCGGATTACAGGCAGTTTAATCATGCCACATTTCTTAAACCCCTAATGGTTCTGTGAATGATACACTAAAAGTGGTTTTAGTTTCAAGTCGCCAGAAGTATTACAACCAACCATAACAGTGATGCAATGTTTTGCAGCTTTGGATCCAGGCATATATTTCACTTCCTTTGAAATAAATGTGCGTTCTGGCGTCCATTTCCAATACATAGCGGTTTTGTCTGTATTAAATGTTTGCTCAAATAAATACTCCCCTTCCTAAATTATTTTTGTTAGGAATTCAGGAAAGCCATTTGTCGCCTTTATATCTGCACTTGCAGCCTCGCCTGTTATCTTGATGTTGTGAACGTTAGCATCTTTCTTGAAACTTTCAAACCACCCAGCACTTGCTATAAATGTACTTTCCGTGTTTTTTCGCCCACTTTATTTCTTTAGCAAATCTTAGTGAAATGATCTAGCCTTTTCCTGAATAGTAAGAAAATTAAACAGTATTGTTTTTTATGTGATCTCATTAATCCAGTGACACAACAGTTTTTCTATCTCTGAAATAGGTCCCAGCCTCTTCTTTGGTAATTGTTGTGCTGTTTGATGTTGCCACACTTGTCGTACTTTCAACTATACACTCTGCGTCATTTAGAACGGTACCCACAGTCGAAACATGGTGATTGGTTTCACGAGCTATTGTTAAAAGTATTTTCCCATATTCATACATTTTAATAATGTTTAGCTTTTCTTGTAATGTAGTAACAGATCTTTTTTTTTTCCCCATATTTTCTGTATACTCAGTCTTGTGTTTTGGTAACATTATACCAGTAAACAAATACTATCTTCTGCAACACACGAGACAAGTAAAATTGTAGTCTGCCACTGTGTGCTATGTGATCAAGGACATGCAGAGTAAGAGAGACAGATGTGAGCCGCAAGGTCAGTGATACAGTACAAGAGAGATATATGTGCAGTGCTGTCTCAGCGGCCACGTGGAGCACTCGTGCTAATTATTTTTTTTTTCATTAATTTGTATTTTTCTAATTTTTGTAATTTTTCCGTAGCAGTGAATTTTCATAAGGCGTAGGTGTAGTAACTTGGGAGATTACTGTGTTTTTGTGTTTAGATACCGTATTTGTGTGTGTGCACAAAAATAGTTGTTCAATATTTTATTTACTTATTTGGGCTTCGAATTAAATAGTAGTGATACAGAGAGTGAAAAATAATTGCACAGTGCATGTGTTCTAGCGACAATGTGTTTTGAAAGTGAAAATTAAAATAATTATGAACTTAATACAGTAAACCCCCGATCTAACGACATCGGCTGTAACGACATCTGCGATCTAATGAAATAATCTCCAGGAATCCTGGAAAAATAGAAATAAATATTTTAAAAATTGGTCAAAGCTTAGCAAAGTGCAATATATTGCTGTAAAACGTTCTTAAAAATAATTTAGCGTACATCAAACAATAACATACTGCAGTTATGAATTGCTGATATGCAGCTATGAAACAAAAAAAATTTAGAAACTTTGGCTGGAATATAATTAAAGCACGAGCCGGGTGAGTTGAGCCACCCACGCAAAATCGACATATGTGAGAGATAATGACTAACGCTGCCTTATCTTCTCCCCCTCCCCATCACTTCACGCTCCCGCCTCCCTTCAGTCCTCTCTCGCATTCCTCCATGTGCCTTCTCTGAACTTCCCTCACACTCCTCCATGTGCCCTTATCTGCGATACGCAGTTAAGCACCTGACGTGCACGTAGCAATGTTAATGGCCAATACTGTAGTAGCTTACGTCTCCTTTCCAAACCCTTTGCCCAGGTTTAAAAACACCTACTAAGAAGGCAAGTTTCATGTCTTACCACTCTCTTGCCATCCTCTTTTCACCACAGTGATTTCAACTAGTGTTGCCAACTGCAGGGATGCTGAAAAATGTATTTGTTCAACTTAGTGCTCATCCGCGTTGCATTCTACTACTAGACACTGGGACTTTCAGCTGCTGGGTTCCCGCCCCCCTGGCCCTGTTCATCCCTGTTTAACCAACCTGTGCTGTAAGAAATGCACTGCTAAAAATAGATAACACCCCACCTGACTGTCCAGTGCCCATGCCAGCCAATTCCCATTCACTCCTCCCACCCCCAGCCCACAAGCCAGGTTGTGCTTGTGTGCATGCACATCAACTTCCATGCCTCGTCAAGTGTACGTCACAGCTGCAGTCCCCCCCCCCCCACCTGCTATAACTGCCTGATAGTCACGTGCAACTAGCAGCCTGTGTGGTTGCAAAGCAAAGCCTTTTGTTTATTGTTCCTCTTCCACTCTCTCCCAACCATTGTCTTCATTTCCGTGTCTGTTGAGGACCGGGAGGATTGGGAGGTGAAGAGACGATATGTTTCTTTCCCCCCTCCCCCCACATTACAGCAGAAAAAAAAAGGACCAGCATGAAACTGTCCGTAAAAGAACCAAAAAGAATACAATCCAATATAATCTCATACTTTTTATCTAGCTTCATATCAGGTTGTACACATTTGAATTGAACTTGGGTTAAACTTGATAACTTCCACTGTGTTATTGATCACTGGGCACGTGAGGCATGTGGTTGTTGACTGTACAATTCACTGCAGCGCAAAAACAACCTATGACACAAATACTATTAGTCACGTATGCTGCATGTGGACTGATACGGTTTTTATTTTATTACCACTCGCAAAGTATAAAATTGATGCCACCCAAGCTTTATCTTTTGCCGATGATAAGTTGTGTTAAAATTTCTTCTATTTAATCATATTTTAGGACGAAAAAGAAAGGTTGTTTTTACGTGTGCGGTGTCATTTTGTAGGCCAGCGGCATAAGGAGTTGCAGCGTGGAAAGTTGCGTCGCGAACAGTTTAGAATTTTTTTCCTGCGACGTCAAGTTGTTTTCAGTTTTTATAGGATATCTTTTCTGACTTAAACAGTCTACAATTTTTTTACTATACATTAAGTCATTTGAGTTCATATTTACACTACAGATAATCTAGTATGAGCATTATTTGCGTCGCTCTTCGTGTTTTTTTATAGAAACAAGGAGATTATAATTTTGGAATTATGGGGTACCATTATATTTGGAAGACACCTTTTCATTATACTAAAACGTAATTTAAATTAAAAACGTGTTTATTTCAAGTCAGTAATTGTTCTACATTATCTTGAAAAAAATAACGCTTTAAATTTTTTTTGGGGGTGGGGGTGGGGGTGAATCAAAATTAATTATCTCGGGAATAACGACATTAATGATCTAACAACATAATTATCTGGCACTGTGCAGTGTCGTTAGATTGAGGGTTTATTGTACTGACACCAAGTGCATGCATGTACAACTCGCTTAACAAGATGTTGTTTTAAAGTGTTATGTCCTTAAATTGGTGTGATTATGTTTAGAAAAGAAACATTTTAGTGGAATGCCAAACTTTAATAAAATATTTAGCTTACATTTTCTTTCAAGATATTTAGATCAGTCTTTTTAAATTAATTAATTTATTTTGTCATTTAAAACAAGTTTGATCAGCAAAACCAGAGCAATGATGTATGTCCACAAATCAATAAATTCTAAATGTAAATAAATTCCCATTGCAACAGATATTTAAAAATATCAATGTGGTGGAAGTCAAAGGCCTTAAGAAAACAGAATTTAATTATGAATGTTCTAAAAACATTATTTTTTTGCAATTTAACAAATACATTAATGGTTTTGAATCTTTGCTCAGATTTTGTCATTATTTTCTTATCATCACAAACCAGAAGGTGTCACCATGTATAGTGGCATTGTCTGGTCGAAGTTGTTTTGGGAAATGGAAAAATTTCTTATGACATGTTGAACACCAACACTCCTTCAACACAAACCCTAAATCATGTGATTGAATGACTACTAGATGAGTATTCATGACCACCACAGAAAAAAAGATGATTGTGTTATAGTGTAACCCTTTTGACACTGATTGGGTGCCATTTTATTGGGCTTCATTCAGAGAAGAAACACAATCCAAACTACCATATTTACTTGATTGTAGGCCGACCTTTTGTACCGTTTTGGACCTTCAAAAATCCAGACTCTGCTTACAGTCGGGCTCAAGCATTTTGCATACAGCTTTGACCAAATATAATAAGTATGTTTATAAAACAGGCAGTACACTTTCATCAGTACCGATACTGACGTAAACGTGAACATACAGTGAAATCTCGTTATAAAGAGTATGGTTTATAACATTATCTGTCCTATAACAACAGCTTTATAATGCACCATCTCTCCATAATACATGTAAAATTATTTGGATATGACAACAATCCGCTATAAAGACAGTTTTTGTTGCCATTTACAGTTGTTGTTATAGTGAGATTCCACTGTAATTCATAAAAATGTGCAGTTATTGCTAGACGGAGTGTGATTCTGTTGCAATATTATGTCGCTACGCCGGCGCCGGTCGGCCCTTGGGCTCGAGCGTGCCAATTTGTCAGTGTAGTCGTTGGCGTCCTGCAGTACACGTGTGCCGCCAGTTCACTACGGTACACGTGTGCCGCCAGTCTACTACGGTACCGCTACTACTGTATTTGATGCTTGTACCTATTTACGTAATAGGTGGTTGCTGAGTTTCAAAATAAAGAGACATTATACAGCCAAATTTAAAAAAAAAAAGTTATCAAATATGTTGAGTTAACTTGTAATGTAATATACTAACATAATTTTTTATGCTAGATCATTCACATGATAAATTCATGGTTGCATTTATGGCCTAATTCCGTATTTACCTATCTACCACCCGCACATTATTTCTAAAAAGAACAAAATGTTTGCGAGAGGGCACAGTTTCTTTACGCTTTCCCGGCCGGCTACCAGTCTACCTGCAGTAGTAGGTACACTACGCCAGAACGTGTCGAGTGTCGTGTCGAACTACAGCGCCGTGCCGTGCCGCGCCAAGCCAGCATTCCTCACATGACGTGTCTCGCCCACCCACTTGTTTACCTACTTCATGTCAAGCTCTTCCATTCAGTTGTTACTGTCCGGCAGGTGGGAAGAAAAATCATCGGCACTAAATACCTGAGAGCTTAAAGGGCCATACAACTCAGTCATTATCATTATCCTCCCATACACGGGACCTTTGAAATTTGGCTTAATTGGTGTCATATTTTTTTTCTTAGTTTTGAAAGTTAGGGGTCGGCTTATGTTTGGTGTTGTCCTATAATTCAGTAAATATGGTATGTTGTTTTTTAATCATGTCTTGTCAGTGCAATACGAATGATAAAGTAAAATCAAGATCACAGTGATCTGTACCATTCTTTCATAAATAGCACACAATTAAAATTATAAGGGGACAGTCATGAAATGTTGACACTCAGTGATTCACCAAACAGTATATTGTTACTTGTGAATCTAGTGATCAGAACACTGTCTTTGATACAGCAGGAAATTAGCAATTAAAATGTAACTGAATTTGTTCTGTTCTTAGTGTGTAAGAATTTATCTAAAGTTACGAGCTGGAGGATGTCTGGATTTTGTAATAAACTATTCTACTATGCTCAGCACGGTATTCACATATGTTGTGCTATATAATTGTGGCTCTTGTTGTGGCAGTCTAAATGTTCTGCAGCTGGATTTTCCTTAAAGTTGATGTCGCAACCACCTGGCTTTGTATTTGCTCTGTGCTTATTTAATCTTTGCCTCATAGTCTTTGTGAGGAGGCTGTTGTATTCTGTATCGCAGTGTTTTCATTGTCACTGGTAGAACGTGCTGTTCTGTTGCATAGTTATGGCTGTCCAGAACATAGTATATTTAAGTTAATAAGTGTGATTTTGGAGGAAGTGAGTGTTAGTGGATATTGCAGAAGTGGCATTGTAGATTCCTTATGCGATATCCTCAGTTCATAATTATATTGGGTACTGGAGTATTTGGTTGCAGCTGCAGTCTTGTTTGTTGAGAATTTCTGGTGGCCATACAAAAAGTTTTGGGAACAGTTTTAAGAGGGTCTGTGATTCAGAATTATGTTTAAAGAAATTAATTTTTCTGTTGACGTCAAATTCTATATTTCAAATAGTGACAATTAAGGAATCATTCACATAGATAAAAATCATAGAGTGAGTCAAAGATCTTAACACATAGGTGTTAGGCATAATTTTGTTACAGTAAAGTTCAAAGTAAGCATAGTCTGTTATACTGTTTACCTAATGAGAGAATGATCAGATATACAGATACTGACCATGCCTTATCTTAATGCAACCATAAATTTATCTAAATTTATTGAGTTTTGAAAAACAAGTTTGTTCAACTTTTTTTATATGGTGGGAAAAGGCAGTTAGGTTACTAATTACATTTTTAACAAAAAATGTGATGCACAAGTATTTTCGGGGCAGTACTTGTAAATAGAATACACAAACTTATATGAGAGTTGTCTTACTTTTCATGGAAACGCAGTCGCCATGTTTTGCTGGCTAGGCCAGCTTTGTCAGGCAGTGAGTGTAGTCACACTGAAGTGTATTACCCAGCAGTTGGGTGGTAATCAGTGCACCTAGTGGACAGAAGGCAAACTAAGGTTTGGCCGGAAATTTTAAAGTGGACAAAATGTTACGGTGGGGTGGTTGTCTGAATTTGGTGAGGTATTGGTGTGCTAGTTCCCAGTGTCTTAATTCAGCACTGTTGTTCAGCTGTGGTTGTATAATAAGAGTTGAAATATGAGTTGTGAGAAGCTGCGTGTGCTGCATCTGGCTTCCATGTGGTTTGCTATTTGTTCACACTGCTTGTTTAGGAATTATTCTAGGTGAACTTTAGTAGACTCTGTGAGTTTAGGTTATTGAGGAAGTTAAGAAGACTGTCTTCGGTGGGGTTTCAGATCATGAAACAATCATCAATGAATTATATACAGCAGTGTGGGCGAATAGGCTAATGGCTCAGAAAATTTTGTTTAAGTTTTTCTTAGCATATGAGGGGGCCATGCAGGTGCCTATAGCAGTACCCTTGATTTGGAGGTAATGTTGATCTTGGAGTCTAAAATAATTGTTAGAGTATGTCTTACCAGTTCAACTAGAAAAGCTGTAGGAGGTTTGCTTTCATGGGATCTCTGGTGAAGATATTGTTCAATAGCAGACTTTCCTGATGAGTAGGGAATATTGGTATATAGAGAAGTTACATTTATTGTTACCAGGTAGGCATTGCGAGGTAAGGTGTTTAGGTTTCTCAGGTGGTCTAAGATGTGCCCGGTGTTTTTGATGCATGAACGTATATGCTGAATCTAAGGTTGGAGGGGAGCATCCACAAGTGCCAATATATTTTCTCTCTGACTTCTACATCCAGGTACAATGGGCCATCCTGGAGGGGTTATCATGGTTCGTGGATCTTTGGAAGCGAGTACAAAACTGGTGTGGTAGGTTTTCCTGGTGTTAGATGCTGTATTGATTTTTGCAAGAGCCCCTGAAACATCTACCGAGAGCAGTAGGCCTAAATTATTTGAGAATTCACAGTCAAATGAAAAGAAAGTGTCTGAAATACAGTTGATTATAATTTAAGAATTACAGTGCATGTTTAGGCAAAGCAGTACCACGAACTGTTGTGTTCTGCTTGAATGGAAGAGTACGATATTTTCCGTAACACTTTTAGCAAACATATATGTTTGTTGTACACATTTGCTTCTATAAGTAATTGTGATATAATTTTATTAAATATTCTAATGATAATTTTTCTGTTGACAGGCTACTCAAGAAATGGAAGAGCGCCTTAAAACTTTTATTGAAGACAATAAAATGATTGAATCAAAGGAATATTGGAATGATTTGCCGAAAGATTCACTGCCAATTGTTCGATTTGTTCACCATCAAATTCTTGAAATGGCCAGAGATTGTTATTGTAAATCTCTAGCGAAACTAATTACTAGTCGATATTTCTACGAATTGTCTGAAAATTTAGAAAAATTGGTAATGGAGGTATGTATAGAGTAATGTGTAGTATTTAAGGTAAAGTTCTTTTACCACTCATTGTTGATGGTACCTTAGTGATACAGAATTTTGTAGTTGTGTATAAACTTAAAATTGTGTAAAATATTGAATATCACAGCTCAAGTTGTGACTTACACACTTTATAATCCCTAGTTGACTTTAAATATTTTTACAAATGTATAAAATTCACAGTGACTTTATCTTTTATCTGGTTAACTAACTTAAGTGTTGATGAAGGAAAATCTTGAATAAGTCCATATAAATTATTGGCTGATAGCTAACATTAGCTACCTAAATATCAGTTTAATCTTCACTTTCATTAGTCATTGACATTGTTTATCATTATGTCATTTGTGGATTGTTACCTCAACTTCATACTGCCTTTGGCGGTATTAACAGATTCTCTACTCCTTACCCTTGGTGTCTTGCCGCTGGTGCTATAAACACAGCACCTAAAATCACTTGTTGTGGTAATTCCCTTCATTGCTGCTTAATTCCCTGTATGTAGTCTCTGCAACATTCTTGTCAAACTGAATGCTACATTTGGGTGGTGCCTCTGTTTTTGAACCATCTCTAAGGTCGCCTAACTTGCCACCGGCTGTCAAAGTGTTGCAGCATTAAAGTTGATGTGTTGCCCTGGTCCTCCAGTGAGAACCTCTTAGATGACTTCGGGATGAGTGACTTCAGGAGCTGACTCGCCCTGACTGCCTGCTCAGCCAGCTGTCAACTGCTGGGCCTTGCAAGGCACCTACTCCAACACTGAGCCAAGGCCAGGCAGAATGCTGTGATTGCATATACATGGAACCCTTGCCAAGATCTCGATAGGCATTGATACAGTCCCCATATGAAATCCCAGCTCTGCAGTGTTTTTTATGATGCCCACACATGACCAAGAGAGCATCTGTGAGCTCACTCTTGAAGTTAGTCAGCTAGATTTTCTATCTGACGGCCCCTTGGAATGAAGGTGACACAATGTAGTGCATGATAGAGGATAGTTTAAACTGTTCTAACACAAATGAAGTATCTGTGACATTTGGATGTGGACCTTTCTGTTTGTGTTTGTTGCACACTAGTCCTCCTAAACCAGTGCACTAGCTCGATGATAACCCAGCCAACAAGGCAAGGTTAAAAGCTGGTACGTATCTCTCAATCTGTAGTCAAGTACTCCGGAATTTATTGGCAGTAATTTTGTAGGTTATATTACATAGTTGGCTAAATTTGATCTTTCCACAGACACTGGTAAATTTAGAATGGTAAATCCCGAAAACATGTACTTCATTATAGTCCAAGACTTCTGGTTTATTAGATTTCAGTTTATGTCGGCATTAAATAAACTGGTCAAGTCTTAGCACAGTGGATCCGGTTCACAGAAAATTATAAGTAGAAACGCAGCACAACTATATCAGAAGATTAGACAGGACAGTGTCAGAAAATTTAGCATACGGTGAACACACACACGTCGAAGAAAATTGAGAAACCGTACTGGCTCTCCGCACCTAACGGCCTACATGTAAAAATTTAGGCTGTAGCTCCGCGTGCATCCTATCCGGCTCACGTCTCGAATTTGATTAACTATGGCGGAGGCTAAACATTTCAGAATGAAAGGCGAAGGGACGCCACACGCCATGCTCTCATTGGTTGGTTCTCGGTAGCGTGACCCTCGTCATTCGTTCCATTACCTAGAACCCCCTAAGGACAAAACTAAAAACTACACAATAATAGCAAACAGCGCCAAAGCTCCCACGGAAAAAACTGAAACATTAGAAGAAAAACTAAGCTACTGCCTCCTACCAAGGCCACCTGGCCATAACAGCCAACATTACCCCTATCTGAAATCTAGAACATACAGGAATAAAAGAACTGCGCCTTTCGGGAACCGAGACCACTGAAATAAAAGTTACAATTGTAAATATTGTATTAGAAAATTAAGAATACATAAAATACTAATTCACCAATAGTGAAAAATCCCCTTGCCCTGCAAAGCTACTTGTTGTCTACATTGGAGTTATGAAAGTTATCCCTACAGGTCTATCTCCTGCTTAGTTTAAGGTGGAGTCCTATTTTGTTCATGGTCAGCATTACTGTTTGAAACATCCGTATGGTTACTGGCCAACAATGCCAGTTTACTTCTGTTTTGGTTGCAAGGTTCTTTCAGTAACTAAATTATCCTGTTTAATTTGTAAAAATCCTGTTTAATTTGTAAAATAAGCTTTATACACATGTGAAGTCTCAGTGAGGTAAGTTCAAGGGATGGCTAGTTGGTCATGTGGTTATGTTTCTGCTTGCTGTTCCGCTTGGCAGAGGAGAGGAAATTGGAATGTGCTTAGGAGGATTGCTTTTCTTTTAGCCTTGACGGATCATGGGAGGGAGAAATTTGAAGCTACCATAACTGCTTTTTATGGAAGTAGGAGCGACAGGAAATGTTTTCCACTGTCTCATGATGTGAGATGGATATAAGGCTGTAGTGGGCTGTATGGGATAGAGGGATCTTAGCCATTTGGCGAACATGAGTTTTTTTTGTCCTGGATCAAGACTGTTGAGAAGCAGACATTGGGTGTTTAACTAGTTTTAACTATTTTCCGTGGTTGTCTGTGACAAGATGCACTGTTATATCTACCTTTACTGCTAGGCTAAAATTGGAAAAATTTAGCATTTAGAAAGTGTATTTTAAATTCAGTACAGCGTCTGTTTCTGTTTCTCAGAAAGTTAAGTATGTGCTGTGTTAAAGTGTTTTTGGTCCACCCATATGTCTAGTCTTTATTTAAGCCCTCGTTTGCCTGCTGGCAAGTCACTCCAGCAGGCACACACGCACACATATACCACAGTACATCAGTCTGCTTGTCATGGAGATAACGTGAGAAAGTCGTCGTGCCAGCAGCAGTAAGCTAGATAACACCGTTTCACTTCATTTAATGCCAAGTAACACAACCAACATGTGCTACACATCAATCCCCCAGGACCAACATGTAGTGCGGTGTTAAAGAATAGACAGAGGTCTCCTGATATACTGTAGTTACTCCAGTCTCCTGCTGCTTCGCTGTCGCTTATCTTGAAAATTAACACTGTTCTCAAAGGAATCAACTCAGTATTCATCGAGAAATAAAACTTGAATTCTTAAAAATTTCCCAGTTTGTTTAAATTGCCTTTACATCACAGTCTGTAAACTTTTCAACCTATTATGGTGAACCTAGTTTACTGAAAAAAGTCAGCATCAAAAAGCAGCACAATTTCACAAGGATTCAAATTTAGAAGAGAAACTTGCATGTCTTGGCCTACGCGCACGAATGAAAAAATTTAATTGGAGAACCCAGGAGGATGTCTGAAAAAATAATTACATAGAAGAAAAGGTCTTGGTGCTGTCTGTACGCATTATGTTTGAACTCCTGGTGCTACTTCATAATGATTTTGGGTCGTAGCCCCACGACACAACCGTCCAGCTCAGTTTCTTGGTTTGTTCTTTCAACACACTACATTATCACAAAATTGGACCGTAGCTCCACGACACGACCGTATTCCACTGCGTCTTTATTTACTCTAACATGACAGAAGCGAAACTCTCTAGAAGAGATCACACACGTCACAAGCCATGCTCCTATTGGCTGGGCTGGTGTCATGTGATTTCAATAATACTGTTCTTTCTAGAGCCTAATTGAAAAATACTGAGCAGAAACTTTGAAACGATGCAAAAACTAACTACAAAAAATATCAGAAAACAAAACAAAGCTAATAATATCCCTGCACAAGGCCAAATGGCCATAAAATTATTATTTATACCCTAACTGAATTCTAGGCTTTTCTGTACTATTATAACTCATGACTGCACCTTTCTGTCTTCCCTTTCCCAAACTGAGAAAACTAAGAAGAAAATATTATCTAACTAGAATATTACAAAAATTCATAAATTACAGTAAATACCTGAATTTAACCTCCGTAACAATACATGAAACCAAATTATAATTTTTATATGCTATAAATGAAAACGTGTTCCTATGAAAATGTTAGAATGGTTGTGCGTGACCTGTAGTGAAGTTTGTATTAGACATTTTCTTAGGTGCCTTTTAGACTTGCTGTAGGCGGGAGGAGAGAGCAGACAGCTGCAGAGGTTCCACTCCTTCCACTACATTGCCACACTGCACATGCTGCAATGTTGCCATGCATCTCTTGACCCTATACATACAGTTTTGTATGAAATTTATTGTCATTCATGTACATTGAATGCACAAAATATTAGTATTTGTGTACAGCCAAATGTTGCTTTAGAAATATTTTCTTGTCTGAGTTAATTTAATTTTTTGACAAGTAGTATTTTTATTTGATGTCTATTTATACACTATTCATAAAATATGAAATATATGTGTATAAAAATTAATATTTCATTTTTTAATCTTTTATTTTTGTGATTAGAAATCAAGCATGGTACCGAGAATCCTCATAAAATCATTCTTCTACTGTATTACAACAGTCTTGGAATTAGTTCTTAAGTTGCCAACACCGCAAAATAAATTAAACCATTTTTTTTGTGAATTTTATGAAACCAAATTATTTAGCTTTCAATCTCATTGTTGTATTTTCGTTGCACAATATATTATTTTTTCCTTTTAAGTAGCAATGTGGCTCCAAATGTTAACAGTTTTGTACCTATTCTTAAATGCTCACCACTGTTTTAAGCTCAATGCATGCAAGTTCAAAAATATTCTTTTAAAAAGTTACTTCACAATATAAAATTCATATTTGTAATATAATGATTTAATATATCACTCATTCAATGTAACGTACTCACAATTTTTTCTCTGAAGCTGTTTATCGTACTATAGTTACCGTATTTGTCAGCATATAGGACGACCCCGGACATAAGACGAGTCATGGTTTTAATGTTACAAAATACGAAGGAAAATTATTATTTAATTTTTAATTCCAGGGTGAAAAGTCATATTTTCCTTAACAGGAAACAAATGTTTAATTGAAGTATTTTTAATGCCTTTATTACTGGTAGATTAACATCACAGAAGCAACATAAACCAATAGCATTGTCTACAACTGCCTTACGGGTGCCCAAGTGCCAAGGAAATGCACGGCGGCTGACGCACATGGCTGGCGACATCATCTGCTGCCCTGCGTGCTACTTGGCAACACTGAAATACATTTCAAAGTAATTTCTAATTAAAGCACTAGACACATGATTGCAGGGTGTGGTACCTAGAGCCTCGTTTTCTCCACCTGGCCTGCTGACACTTGTGAACCTGCAAGAGAAAGGATGTAGACCTAGTTATATTGTTCACCAAACGACACATGCTTTGCCGTGAGGTAAAAGTAGCCTATGTCATAATTATAATGCTCATCAAAATTTCAAAATGTAAATTTTATCAAAAAATGGGCATTGGTTTTAATTTGTGATAGAAAACCTAATCCTTGAAAGTCATAAAATGCCACAACATACAGCTAAAGAGTCAAAATAATTTTTAGGTTACCAAAAATTTTCACACCTTCGTATAAGACGAGTAGCAATTTTTAAGGGCCAAACATATGTAAAAATAGTTGTCTTATGTGCATGCAAATCCGGTACACATAATTGTCATAAAGTCAGTGTTAATATGAATTTTTTATGTTTGGTGGTTTGCTGTAGAGTGAACACTTGAGAAGACCATTGTTTGTAGAATAAGGATTAAAAAGATTATATTTATGGTACCCTCAGAGTATTAATCATACATATTAATTGTTGCTATGGTAGCTTTATTTATACTAAAAAGTGACAGAAAATTATAAATAATCTGATAAGAAAGATATAATTAAGGTTTCAAAAATGTACACTTTGTCCCAAAATACCTGTAATGATTACTAGACCAACTGACTTGAAGGGTATTATGTCCCTGTTTTTAGACTAAAGAAAAGTCACCAGTAGCAGCAGCCAAGCTGACAACTACGGTTAAAAAGTTACTTCTTATACTTTCACGACCTGCTCGGTTACTTGAATGTTTGGAATTTGATCCAGAAGAATTTTATCACCGTCTTGAACAAGCAGAAGGCCAAGCCAAAATCTCACATGGAATCAAAGCTGACATCCCTCAATATATCATCAGTAAATTGGGGCTCAACACAGATCCAATTACAGGTTTGTAATAATTTGTAAAGCTTGTCTTAATAATTATTAAGATGTGTCTCATTTAATAAAATATTTTGAGTTGTTTAACATTCTGCAGACTTTTTGGCATTATTCATTATAATGAAAAGGCTACATCATAATACATTTATTAGGTGTAACAGATTTGCAAGCTTTAAGGGACGTTCTGAAGTGAGACCATGTATAGTCATATTGCAGTGTGTATATCAAGTGTGGTAAACATACCCAATGCTCTGATGGACATTGCAAATTCTGTAGTTGTAAACTTTTTTTTTTGTAAAATATACATGTTCACAAAAAACACTAACTCCAGCAGTTGATTCCTTGTAAAAGTAACGCAGAACATTTATTGTGCTCTTTGTATGGAACTGTACTATTAAGGTCATAATAAGCCTTTGAAAATCATATTTAAAGTCTTTAATTGGCCCACAAATTGGAAACTGATTGACATAATTTGACATACTCATATTATTTAATTATTTCAATGTGTAGTGAAAGAAAAGAATGTGAACTGTGCTGGTGAAACAATCTGACTATTTTATTATGTGTGACACTCTGCTCACCTGCACCAAATATCTGCATAAGTGTTGGCACCTACGTTTGCAATATTGGGGAAGGGGTTTGTGTTGGCCCCTCATATTTGTGTTACTGTTGTTAGTGGGGGGGTTTGTTGACATATGCTGTAAACTATGCTAGTATCATAAACACAAATCATTAGAATAAATTTTTTCAAGGCAGTGTTTTAGCATTTACGATCAATTAATGTTGAAGAGTATTAATATTAGCTATTTATTTATTATTCAGCCTCCAGTATCACACAGCAGACGTGCTAGGGGTTGTCGACGAAAGTACATAAGATGCAAGAATAATGGATATAATGTTGATGGTGTTATGCAGTAAGGGTGTTGTCAACAAAGTGTGAATTTTTCTCAAAACATCATTAAACTTCCATGAAATAGCTTTTTTATCAATAAAGCTACATACTATTTTACTGTACAGTTTATATTTAGTTATTTTTGTAACACATTACATAAGCAACATCTAACTTTTGTCTAAAAAATTTAAATAGAAAACAGACTTGCATATTGATAATGCCCTTACTGAATAACACCATCAATGTATAGACTGTATACAAGCCTATTAATTTTAAGTAAAAGTGAAATACTTCTGAACATACAGTTGCATCTCAGACATTAGGGTCTGTAACCCACATATGGTATACATATCATTATTTGAGTCCTGTAAAAATAGTGTTGCAAAATTTATTTTATAGCATTTTAAAAATTAATTTAGCCTTTTTTTAGCATTATCGTATCTTCAATCATTTAAGGCGTATTTATAACCTTTTTGCCAGTTTCATTTTTTAAAATCCTGAACGGGTGCAGACATTGTAAAAATGTTACATAGAAATGTTGGAAATTGCTTGTACTATGTAGCCTAATTTTTGAAAACTTAAATTTCTATAATTTTGTCTAGTTGACTTAAATAAATTTTCTAAAGTTAATAACTAGCCATAAAAACCTACGTTTTAAAAAATTAGGCTATGTAATGGAAACAATTTCCAACATATCTGTGAAACTTTTTTTGCGATATCTGCTCCCTTTCAGGATTAAAAAATAAAAAAAAAACTACTAAAATAACATAAATAGGAACCAGTGGCCTTAAAAATGTACCTCACCGTGAATTTTTGAATGCTGATTCATGTCCTTGTGTCAAAAAATAACTTTAAGGCCTCACTCTTTAGTTTCGCAGTGATTTCAAAAATATTTTTTTAAACGCAAATTAATACACATATGAAAAATTTATTCTTACAGTTTTAAGACTTATATATCATCATTTGTATCTGAATTTTTCTGTTGCAATAAACCAAACTGATTTTTAGATTTTTGCCCCTCAAATATCACATATGTTGTGGTCAAAATAACCCAAAATGAAGAAAAATAATTTTTTGCTTTCAAACTGTACATTATTTTAAAAAATGCTGTGCCAAAATTGTGTATTGTGTGACTGTAAACAGTCTCAAATTATTTAATAGCATTTGGTTGAAAAAAAAATTGAGTTATTTGTAATTGTTCTAAATAAATGAAAGATCATGGCTTTAACTTTGTATTACAATGTAATGTGCACTATGTATCTCAGACTATCCAAGTTGGTAATTTTTTTCTTCACTCAATTTAAGTCTGTGTAATTTTTTGCCTGCTCAGAAATAGACACATGTATTCATTGCATCTCAGTCACAGTGAAAATTACCATCCAAGAAATTTTTTTTTCTTTCCTTAATACTAGGAATGACGAAGGCACGCATGCCACTTCCTGTTTTTGACTGAAACACAGCTCAACGGTTCATATCTCTGTCTCTCTCTCTCTCTCTGTATGTGAGTGTGAAAGAGAGACAGTGCTATCTTATCTCCCAGGAACCATTTTTGTGTGTGTTTGTCTGTGTGTGTGCATGCGTGTGCGTGTTTGTCTACAAAGACACTGATGAGGCACAACGGCTGGCAATTGTTCTTAGTGAAAAAACTGCATATGTCCACCATTTTTCAGACAGAACACGCAGTTCTTGTTCCAAATAGCCTCGTCGTCAACTGAACTCTGCGAAAGTTTTTCTTTTTGGTACTGCCTAACAACAGTGTGTCTGGCATTAGCGCCATAGCCTTTGTCTCTCACTGGTCACAAATTGCAAGCTGGCTGTGTGTTTGAGTACAAGAAGTCTGAGCGTGGGAGAGACGGTGTATTGTTATTTTTCTCTCTCCTTTGTGCGATCATTGGGGCAATATACAATTTTTGTGCTGTCGGGCAAGCCTCTTCTCCCACTTGTGTACCATACACAGGAACTAGTTCTGAGAAAAATAGCTGTGGTCCGATGCACACGGCCACACCTCTGGGGATCTTGGTGCTTGCCCGGAGAATTTCACATTTTATAGCAAAAACAGTAGATTTTTGCATTTTATCGCAGTTACTTCACATTTGCAAAAAATTCAAGGCTCTAATCATTACCTATATTTTAAAATTAATACTCTGGGTATAGCAGTGACAAAATTACACTACATATAACAATGAAAAGTTATTAAAATAATTTCATAATAAGTTAATCTCTAAAATTGGTTTACTGTACATACCATTGAATTCGCACTTACATATATGGCTATCAGTTTTTATTTAAATTATCTTCAAAACTGTAATAGGCCTTATCCGAAAGTTAATTTTTAGAAGAAATTTACGTTATTAATGAGTATGACAACTGCAGTGTATGGACTAGCGTTGAATATCTGCGTTTTACAAGTAATAAGGTGTATTTGTGTCTTGTTTCTGATATTATGAGAATTAATATCGTAGTTTGTTTTGTGGCTAATATTTGTTAACCGTTTAACTATTGTCTGGAAAATATATAGGCATGGTATGATAAGAATTTTTTAATTTTTAAAATGTTGTTTTCATGAAGAGGATATTTTTATGTCAGCAGTAATGAGTATGATTTTCGTCTGTGATTTAAATATAATTCTCTAGTATTCAGACATGCCACATTGTATTTTGCTGTATGTTAAAGGCCTTTACAGTAGCAAAGTAAAAAACTAGAATAGTTGAGTAGAATGCAAAACATAGTGAGTTTAATTTGCTGCATAATTTTTCAGTATGTGGTTTCCATTTGAACTTATTATTAATAATTAATCTTAGAAGCTTAGTGTTGATGATATTAGGTTTTGCCGTCTCCCCCAGCACAAGGTACAGTTGAGTTTAGGCTTAAGCTCTCCCGACATTCCGTCAAACCGGCCCAAAACAAACTAAGCAAACTAATCATGGTGACGTCGTGCGGCTTATAACAATTCCACAAGTTGAAATACCAAGTGCCCTAACAGAACCATAAGGAAAATCAAATTCTTACCTAAAAACAAGTAGACGTACCCCAGCCAGCGGAAAATCGAGAGAGCTGAAGCAAGTAAGCACTACACACTGTCCGGCAAACAAAAGCGAAGTGGCGAGGCATTCAAAGCATTACCGGCAACAGCTGGCCACTGGTGGGGAAGGGAAAGGGAAAATAGTAGCATGGCTGACTGACGGGAGGGGAAAACCCGAGCAAGCCTGACGACACCCGAAGAAGTCCGAAGGCAGGCACATTGCGGGGCTGACGTCACTCCAGTCCTCCGCTCACACACGTATGCATAGGTCCGTCACAGTCATGCTTAAACAGATGTCCCAGCCTCGAGTCCATCCGGGGTACTGCAAGGGCTCTAGAAGCCCCAGTAGAACCCCTAGCCCTATCCCTAAGTCTGGGATACTGAGTCTGTAGCAATCAACAATCACCAGTCGGAAACAGCTTACGATGACAACCCATGACACATATGGGCTCAGGGGGATGGGTGATGGCCAAGATTGCATTGAAGTCCACCTTGGAAACGGTCAGAAGAAGCAGGAGGGCCGACGTGGCAACAGGGTGTCAAGCCGAAAGCCCAGGACACCCATTTAAGGGCAAGAACAAAGGACTCAGGAACGTCCCCCGCTGACATCAGAGGAAGCAGCTCATGAAAATATTCATAACGACAATGAATTACAAAATAATAATCGCTAAAGATCCTGTAACATACACAATCTTAAAATACCCAACATTATGACACAACATGGAAATATTATATAGCTCATAGATTGTACATAGTAACAACCAAAGAAACAATAGACACGAACCTCCAGCACACCACGTGCCCCCAAAATAAAAAACTACCCAAAGAATATGACAAGAAATAAATATTAATGCATTTACAAAAGGCAAATTAACCTCATATCCAGGTAATTACATTTCACACCATCACACAAGATAAATAAGACTAATAAAGTTAACATGGGCCCATATCAAGTACACAGCATATAATTAATAAATATGTCTAGAGAAACTCATGAGTATATATGTGCGCATAATATCAAACCCTCCTCCAGGCTAAACATAAAAAACAAGGCTAGCCCACAACAAACATAAACATAACATAGAATAAGTAATGACAAATTTCACACACTATACACACACACAAATCTAATAAACATCAACACAAACAAACATAAAAACAACACACCCACAAAACACCTACACACACCCACACACGCGTCAAATACTTCCATCATATGCCGGCTACATTGCGGGCCCGACGTAAGAAGCCAGGATGACACGCTACTATACTGAACACGTCGCCACATAATCCACTTGTCATGATATTCCCTGAAACACATAAAATCAGTCATTAATGTCATCGGGACAGTGCTTAAGATGGCTCACATGAGCTTTCCGAGACACCCTTCCGGAGGTCGGGTCAGCAAGCAAAATGTTATTGGGGCCCAGCAGGCGGGTTATACTGAAAGGACCAGCTTAGTGAACTAACAGCTTACAACTGAGATCTCGGACTCGATTTGGGAGGGTAAAAGATTCGCAATAAACTAGCTGGCCGACCTGGAATTTGGTTCGAATGCGCCAAGAATTCACATGTGCCTGAAGCTGGTCGTGCGCCTCTGTAAGGTGTCCTAACACCTCATGGCCTAACAGTTCTCGTTGGGCATGTGACAAGGACATCAGAGAAGGGATACCCCACACATTCAGCAAGGGGTGGATCAAGTCACGTCCTGGCAAAACACAGGCGGGAGATAACTTTGTAGACCTGTGGACCGAAGAGTTAAACCCAAAATTTATTAGATCTATATCCTCGTCCCAGTCCTTCTGATGAACATGATAAAGTGATGCCAGGGAGACTTTCAAATTTCTGTTAAAGCGCTCGACCTGGTTACTGCAGGGGTAATAGGGACTAGAGGTAGTATGATTCAGGGCCCAATGGAAGCACATATCCTTGAAGACGGAAGAGGTGAAATACGGCGCATAATCAGTAACCAAAATATCAGACGAACCCAATGAGTACCACATGTGCTCTGTCAGAGCACGCACAATAGTGGAACTTTTTACACTGTGGAGCTCAATAAATATAACAAACTTACTGAGACAATTCAACACAGTTAAGACACACATATTGCCCTTATTGGATCGGACCAGTGGCTTGAAAACGTCACAATGGAGTGACTCTCAACAGAATTCAGCCTGACCGGCCTAATAAAGGCCCACTTTACTAGTCTGGGCTGCCTTAACCCGGTGACACAAGTCGCACTTACGCACAAAGTCTCGCACATCACGGTACATTACTGGCCAGTAAAAACGATGGCCCACCTTACTCAGGGTACTAGCAGAACGGAGGTGGCCTCCAAAGGGTGAAGCATGGTAATTGAACAACTCGTTTCGACACACCTGTGGAACCAGCAAACGACGCACACGTCCGCGATGTCCAACATAATGGAGCAAATGGTTGGAAACAACAAAAGGAAACCCCTCCCCTTGGTCCAGCCTTCACAAAATATCCGAACACTCACCATCACTTTCCTGGGTTATTTGCAGCTGGTTATAGGAGAAGGAATTGGTAGTAAACGCTGAACATAACCCAGTAAGGCCCTGAGTCCTCGGTGCTGAATATCTACGATAGCGCGTCCGCCACCACGTTGCTCGCCTGACAACGAAGCGGAATTTAAGGAGCCTAAACGCCCATCGACCGAACTTCCTGAAATCGTTAGAGTGGCTGAGCAACCAGGAAACTGTCTGATTATCAGTATACAGGTTAAATCCAACATCGTTGAAAAAGGACTCAAACTTACTAGTCCCCCACATGCATGCCAAGGCCTCCTTTTTGAAGGCGCTACGGCAACGCTCGGACTCGGCCAGGACGCGACTGGCAGAGGCTACCGGTACCACCCTGCCGTCACACCTCTGACTGAGAAGGGCACCTAGAGCGATGCTCGAAATATCAACATTTAGCACGAATCGGAAGTCAAAATCTTGGAGATTAAAGGTCGGGGCAGCAGCCAATGCTGACTTTAATGCCTTAAAACTTTGTTCCTGCATCTCACCCCAAACAAAGTGCACACCCTTACGCTTGAGGAGGGTTAGGGGGAGGTTAATTTGGTAAAGGAGGGAATAAACCTGGCATAATACCCCATCAGACCTATGAAACGGGAAACTCTTCTTATGGTCTTCAGGCGAAGAAAATTGACAATTGGACCAAGTAGTCAGGGATCCATTACCAACCGGCCTTCGGACACGATGTATCACAAAAATTTAACAGAGTGGGCAGCCCAGGTGACCTTAACAGGATTAACCGTTAAACCAGGCTGCCACAACCGGGCCAGAACTTCACAGAGATGCAGCAAGTGCTCGTCAAACAAGTTGCAATGTAACTATACAAAAACCTATACTTAAAATCAGAAGGCACGTGATCCAGGACACGAGACAGAGCCTGCAGGCCAAAACAAGCCCCCCATCTGAATCCTGTTGAACTCGAACTGAGCCCACTGGGAGCAGAACGCAGTATATATCCGACTGTTAGGATGCAGTAAGCACTGATGGAAGCTCGAGGTCAGGTCTATGATTGAAAAATCCTTAGCATTGCCCAAATACTGCAACGCGGTATCAATTGCGAGGGTGGGAAAAGGATCAAGATGGATTTTATGATTCACTGCACCCATATCCGTGACTAGTCGATAAACCCTAAACCCCGGCCTTTTTTATCAAAATATCCGAACATGATTATTCTGACTTCGGCGGAGAAATATCTCCTTCCACCAATAACTTGTTGACTATGTGCCACATGATCTCTAATGTAGGGGGCGACAGGGTGTAAAACCCTGAGCGAACCGGAATTCATCACTCATGGTGAAGCGAAAAGGAAGCACATCACGTCGACCCATCTTCGCCGTGATCACATCATGAAACTCGCCTAACAGCTGTTGCATGGGATGAGTACGCAATGAATCCACATGGGCCATCACACCACACGCGGCGGGCGACAGACTTACGCTGGACATTAAAGGACACTCCAACTTGATTACAAATTTAAACTTTAAACATCGCCCACACGCATCAACCACCTCGCAAGAGTGACTCAAAAAATCTAGCCCCAGAATCACATCAGCGACCAAGTATTCATGATCCAGAACCGAAAGTGCCAGGAAAGTCTAGAGATCTTGAAATGTAACAACACCAAATAGGAGCAGCGAGCTACATATTCGGTCACAACACACGTCAGCAAGGAAGGTCCATGAACGATCTTTAATTTTAAATGATGAGTCAGAATTAATACTGTCTCAATCCCCTGCGCACAAAAGAATGAGTTGCCCCAGTGTCCATAAGGACAGCTCTATCCTTACCATAACACTGCAGAGACACGTAACAGTCAGAACACACTTCGTAATTATCTTCACACTTGCCCCACGATGTGCGTCTACGAAGAGCAACCTTCAATTTTCTGGCCTAAATGACAGCACCGAAAACAAACCTGAGCACTAGGGTCAACTCGGGGAAGTGGACAATAAGCAACAATAGTCCCAACTTCGGCGCAGTTAGCGCAGCGAGCATGGGACATTATCGCCTCACGCGTCCCGCTTAACACCCTCTGGGATGACGTATTGGTGATCGACTCAGCAGTCGAACAGGTGCTGACGGAACTGTAACTGTCCCAGTCACAGAGGGAAAGACAAAAGTTAGGTTGGGAGGAATGGCGGAGGGAACACAACAAAAATAATCGCGGTCCAACGCCAACTCGCACTCAATCTCTAAGACTAACATGTGCAACTGTTCAAAGGTCACTGAACGAGTGCTTCAGACTCAATGACCTCAAGCTATGGAAGTGAGATGGTCCAAAATAGTGCCAAAAATTTTAGCTTCCGAGTGAGTCATATCCATTGCTCTGGCATCTCCTGCACATATTGCGCAACTGTCTCGTCTCGTCTTTGATAGCAATCAACATACCGCTTTTTTACTGTAGACCAAACCGAAGGGAGCCCGGCGAGCTCCAACAGACGAGCCTTAAAATCTTCATAACCATGCTGTACCCTCAACACTTCCATAAGAACCGCACTGACATGACCTTCCAATCGCGAAGCCATTACACGCAAAAAAAAACAGTGTCTTCGACAAGTTGGGCGCCGTAATAAATTTGGTCTGCTCGGACCAAAAACTGAAGTACATCGTCGGGCTGGATAACACTGAGCACACTCAGCTTATCCACGCGTCCGATTAACACGCTTTGGGCGGCCCGTCAACCATCAAAAGGCCCACCACCCCCCAACGAGAGTGTGCTCAATTGTGAGCAAAGAATTTATATGTGCGATAGCACGTATGGGCAGGGCCATGACATCTTTGCTGTCGATAAACTCGACGCCAGATTCTCGCAGGTAATCCCAAAGTTCTAGATATCCCATGTGATACACAAACTCACATGCCCCTACCTGTGCCATTCTGTCTGACAAAATTATGATACAGAATCCAACAAAAACCTACAAAGAGGACAAATGCACGTCCGCTCGGGAATTCAACCCAAGTAGAGTCGTGCAGCTTTATTGTGCAGTCTCCCTCAGCACAAGGTACACAAGAACGGGATTGAATCCCGAGCTAACTACTGAGTCACTGAAATAAGCACCAACAAACTGTACTTCTAACATGCGTGATTATTGAGAATGCTTACAAAACAAAGGAGCACAGCTCGTAGCATAACAAAATGGTGCAAGCACATTCAATCATTACAAACACGATTAGGATATAGGTAGCAGGCATGTTGAATCACATTTAAAGCGGTTGAGTTTAGACTTAAGCTCTCCCGGCATTCCGTCAAACCGGCCCGAAACAAACTAAGCAAACTAATCAGGGATACATCGTGAGGTTTATAACAATTCCACAAGTTGAAATACAGAGTGCCCCAACAAAAGCATAAGGAGAATCAAACTCTTACCTAAAAACGAAGAGACATACACCGGCCGGCGGAAAGCCGACAGAGCTGAAGCAAGTAAGCGCTACGCACTGGCCGACAAACAGAAGCGAAGTGGCGAGGCAGAGTCAAAGCAGTACCGGCCACAGCTGGCCGCTGGAGGGGAAGGGGAAGGGAAACGGATGATAATGGAGGGACCGACTGACGGGAGGGGAGAATCCGAGCAAGCCCGACGACACAAATCTTAATGAAGTCCGAAGGTAGGCACATTGCCGGGCTGACGTCACTTCAGTCCGCCGCTCACACACATGCACACATCGGTCCGTCACCAACATGCATAACTAGATGGCCCAGCCTCAAGTCCATCCAGGGTAAGGCAAGGGCTCTAGAAGCCACAGTACAAGGTAAGGATTCATTTTCTGACTGGATAGATGTTTAGAAGTACTGGTTTAATGTGTAAGACTGTTTTAAGCTATATTTATTTCAAAAGATTAGCTTATGTTAAGAGTAATTTTATTATTCTTAAACCAAGTCTTCATGTCTTATAGGGTAGTGTCGATGTTATTTTGAAGTTCTTAGTAACACTGTAGTATTATCAGCTAACATTGTTACGGACACTGATTTTAAATGTGCTAGAATGTTGAAGGCTGTAAATAAATGTTAAATATACAGGATGGCCAAGAATAAGTGAACTACAAATTGATAGGGATGGTAGATGTGCATGTTTGGAACATATTTGATTAAAGAACCCATGTCCGGAAATGCATCCTTATACCTGCAATGGAGCACCAAAGTAACAGGGGTAGGCAGGCAACCTGGCGACAACAAGCCAGTGTTGTATTAGGACCTAAGCATGTAATTGCAGTGCCACTGATTTCATAGGCCTACAAGAAATAAAAGTTAGTGGTCGACTCAGTCGAAGGCCTTGGACAAGTCAGGAATGATCCCAGCCACATATTTTTTTTATTTTCTAGTTTACTTAAAGCTTTGTTTATTAAGTGATATTAGTACTTTTTCTGTGGATTTATTCCTTTGAAAACCAAACTGACAAGGAGAAATTATCTTACTGATATATTTAGGAATTAAAGTATGGTAATGCATATAATATTTCCAGAATTTTTTAGTATACCAGCATATTGAGTTGGGTTTGTTGTAACCAGGATTGGTTACATTTCCTTTTTTTACATGATTTAAGTCTATTTGTAAACACACCCGTAGACTAACATTTATTGAATATGGGAAATGTTTTTTTTTTGCAGACTCTGAACACAGTACTTAATTACTTTTGGATTATTTCCACAATAACTTTTTCATTAAAATATTTTAATTCTGACAACCCCTAGTTTAGTATGTTGTCTTTTTCTTTGTAATTGTTGAGCTAAGTGTTACTTGCAGAAGTTCAGTTGTATTACTTTTGTTAAGAACTATTCATTAAAATATTGAGTAGTTTTTATCTCCAACTACAGAATAATTTATTTTAATGATACATTTTTAACAATCTTTTGTCCTTTTATTTAACTGACAGTGATTCACCACACTTCCCTCCATTTATTTTTAGATAGACTCGTACTTTTAACATGATTTTATTTTGTAAGTGTTGTCAAATATTTTTAAGCATTATTTTGTGTAATTATAATTACCGCTTATGTGGTGTGACATTGATTTGGCATTGTTACATGCCTTTGTGGTACCTGACAGGGAGGAAACCTGTGTAACACATGCACCATCAGAGCAGTACAATACTACAGTCAAGGGAAAAGGAAGGTCAGAAATAAATGTTGACACATGACTACCGACACAAAATCACATACCTGATATTTGCTTTGTTGTACTGCAGATGCATTTGGTAACTCAACTTTGTATACAACTTTGCACTGTTGCTAAGAAAACAAATTGTTAAATGTCTTACTATGAGCATTAAACCGCTGAGATATTTCAGCTGCACACTTCTTCATATTTTCCTTTAAAACATACATACAAATTCAGTTATAATGTTAGAGGGCTAGGGCAAAGTGTTGGTTATAATTATGTGAGCTAATTAAGGTATGGTACATGATGTCATTGTGTGTGTAAACACGGCAAGTTAAAACAAACATGCATGTATGTGGTATTTCCTATGTGTTAGGATCTATATCACCACACCCATGCTTCATGTAGGATTTGCATGAAAAACATGGGTCCTAGACAATTGTTACAAAATGACAATTTTTGTTACATAGGTTACATTGCTAAATATTTAACCTGTGAATAAATGTTCATCAAACCTTATGACAAGGTAATCCAATATGAAACTTTATAACCTCCTGGTGTATAAAATATGCCACACAGTATCAATATGCCTACACCATGTTATTGTTTATGATGTTGTTAACACATATAAGTACCATCATTCAGTATGATATGTAATGCAAATATAGAATAATTATTATAATTAACTAACTACTGAATATTTGTGGAAAAAACAATGACGGTTCCAATGACCGAATGATGAATGTCCACAAGATAGATATTTCAGCTGCACACTTCTTCATATTTTCCTTTAAAACATACATACAAATTCAGTTATCCATAGTTCCACAAGTGTTATATCTTCAGTAACTAATATCAAAAGACAAATACCATATATTTTAACAAATACAACTACTTTACACACTTTTGATGATATTAGATTGTCATAGAACACTTGTGCTTCTTTAGAGATGACTTTTTTTTAAATCAGTAAGGTGTTTGAACTTTTGATTAGATACTGGAATTTACTTTATGTTAAAATTCTTGAGAGCCTAACCTAACATTTAATTCAAACTCCATTATATTGATCATGTAAGATATTATATGAGGGTCTCTTTGACTAACTTCCAATTCCCTTACTGGCCTAGTCAGGAAAGGACATTTTGCTTTAAATTTAGACTTTAGAAACTCAGTCCAGCCTCTGAATAATGGTTGCTCTCATTCAATAATTCAAAATGGTGACAATTCAACCCTGACATTTCTATTGACTTCTGCCCATTCTGAAGGGAAATTCTATAGTATTCTTTTGATTAATGAGGGCCATGTTTCTGTTACATTCCATGTGGGAATGACCACGAATGGGAAATATCACCTTTACACTATCTAGCATACGTCTGTCATGAACAATATGATACAAGAAACGGAATAGTGTGTACCTAGTTTTTGTTCTGGCTACAACATGAGTCACAAAAAATAGTGATTTCTGTCACTTCTGTATCAAGGAAATGGAAAATGTATTCATACAGCATGAATGCAACTTCTTCTGATCCTTTTCTTGCGACTGTTTGATCATACACATAAAACACAGAATCCTGAGTTAATAATGTATGGGTGTTAATAAGACAATAAGACAGCTAGCGCTTGTAATAAACATCATTTGGGGTTATCTTTGTTGCACTCAGGTTTTTTGGTAGTCCATGCAGATGGCTTCAAAGTTTTTTTTTGCTAATAAATCTTAGGGTCTTTTTTTTTCTTTTGTAAAACAGGCTTGCGGAACACAAATGTGATTCATGCACCCTGTTTAGTTCTTGTGTATTACTGTGCAACTTACGAACATCTTATCCATCTTTAAGGTTATCTAGGTTAGTTTTTAGTTGTTTCTCATTTATTTTATGTTCATCACAAATGCTTCAAGCATCTGTTCTGAGGTAGCCAAAACCAACGTTGTATTTCATGACAAATATATATTTCTTTAAAGGTGTGCCAGATTTGGGGCACAAATGACAACAAACAGGTTATATCCCCCCCCAGGTGGTAACTAACAAAATAACGGTACAACATATTTAGAATAAATCCAGAGGTACATTATTATTCACAATTTTATTTCAAACAAAGAAACACATAGTTTTCTTGCACTATACAAACGCCAGATAAAGCTTCAGTTTTACACAAACAGTTAATCTAACGGTTATGCGTGAACATGGCCCATTTAATAGTCATCTCGGGAAGAGTGACCGAGAACACTATGCTCCCCCGGCGCGCTGTCTGAACGAAAATGAAAAAGCAACAACCTATAAACTTCAAAGCTAATCCCTGCGTATTACCGAGCACCCAACAAAATGGAAACTCATTCTACCCTTCCAAAACACAATCAAAGACACTTAACCATTACCACGTTCGACTGCGAGCCGAGAGAAAGAAGAGCCAATGAATATCCATCCAGTAGGATGAACGAAAGTGAAGTGCTGGCAGAGGGACGCTAGACCAGGCTCGGCACACAGCAGAGGGAGGGGCGAGTAGGGGCGTAAGAAGAAGCCAGACAACAGTGTACCATCAAGGTACACATAACAACGGGTTTGAATACCGAGTGAAGCAAAATTCTAGAATTTAATAAATACAAGCGGAGATTCAAATTAGAAATCAGGGTTTTATTTAGTTCAGGCTTCTTATACATTTTGTTTTCTTTTTAACTAGTTACACATATTCCAGATAAGGTATGCCAGAAGGGCCATTAAGATAATTGGAAAAGCACAAACTAAAGGGGCGATCAAAAGGCTAAAGCCCAACCAAGTTAAATAGGGTAAGCAACACGTCGGCGCCCCATCGGCTCCCAATACATATCATCACTAATGACAGAGAAAACGCATAGCAGAAAAGACAGGGCAAAAGGCTCAAGCACAAATTCCAACGAACCCGATCAACAAAAACTAACTCACCAACATTATCGAAGAGCAGCCAACGAGGCCCCGCGAGCGCAAATGGAAAGCAGTGCATAGAAGGGTGACCAGGATCCAACTGAACTCGAGAGCTAGGCAGCCGGCCTAGGCAACTGGGAATTGGGGAGGGGAAGGGAGGGAGCCGGAGAGAGCCGAAGATAGCTGAGCATAGCCGAAAGGCTCTGACGAGCGGCAAAGCATCCTCACACGCTTCCAAACACAGAGTCCCATTCAATAACACATCCGAACCAAACGATAGGGTTCAAACAGTTTAAAAATGGGCCCCAGTACAACTGAGGGCATAGCACTAGTTCAACAGGAGGGGAGGCTACCCGAACTGCTCCGAAGACTCTTTTGAAGATACATGAAGGGAGCCACGTGCCCAGATGACGTCTCCAGGCAACGAGCCTTTCACACGCAGGCCGCCCCATGATTTAAACTGACTGCACGCCCTGAGTTGGTCGGGGACACACACAAGAAAACCCTGGTACAAAGGGCTGTAAGACACATGAGTGGTTGGGTATTTCTCATTGAACATTGCATGTAGTTGTTTTCACATTTGAGGTGTTAGGTAGATATATCTTCTTACTGTCACACAAACTATAATGTGATTTACGGTCCAATAACAACTGAATGTGTGAGTGAATATTCTCAATTCTATCTTCAGAAAGCTTTTGTGCCTATTGCTGTGTCTTCCATGGGCATCATTTGTCACAATACCATTATTCATCAACATGGACTGTAGTGTTTGTACTAGTCGGGGAGTAATTCCATGAAATGAAATTAAAGCTTTGTAACAAACAGGTACTTCTCTTATAACTACATCCCTAGCAGTTCTTAGCTTGAAAGAATAAGAGTAACTATGAAGAGCATTAAAAAAAGACTCATTATTCTTGTTTCTAGGCCGATCTTTTTTTAATCAACATTGAAGTAATCGTGCCCCTTTAATATTGATTTTTTACGTTGTAGTCTTCAATGTTATGGAGGTTTTTTGACTATAGAATTTCTTGCCTCGACACTAATATTTTAGTAACACTTGAGACGAGAACAGTGACGAGGAGGGCCCAACTCATGTATTTCAGCCAGTAACCTCTTCTTTACATCATTTAACCTTCTTAATTTCAAACTTTTTTTGGTTGTGTACTCAACTCTTCGACGTCATCAGTTTCTTCTTCAGCTGACTCCATTTCTTTATCAGATATTTTTTCACTTTAAACTTTTTGCGTAATAACACCTTACTATGTTAACAACGTTAACAATAAACCATACACGATGCTCTCAAAACCAAAATAATGAACATCCATAGAGCAAAAGTACATGGACAACTACAACAAATGTACATTTCAGTATTGTCAACCCAAGAGTAACTACATTTCGTCTATGTTCTTACACAATCATGTGTGCATTACCAACATAAATTTACCTTTACCATATTTCTCCAGTACACTAGCCCCCAGCATAGTGTTTCTAAATGTCTCTGTATCTCAGTACTATCATCATTTTTTGCAGTGAGTATTTCACCAGTTAAAAGCTTGTTCTTTTTCCCAATAGATGACCCAAATGCCTAAAATATTTGGTTATATGGACCTTCATCATTATTTTCACCAGCCCTTTTGAATAAATACCCTAATGGTACAAAGTTTTAAAAAAAATGTAGGGGTGATCACTCCTTTTATTTTCATACGGGGTGTTGGTAAACACTGGCACTGTGTTTTAATTAGGCAGACTTGGCAATTGACCAGGGCGGCAGCTAAGAGAGGGCGGGTGTGGGGAGCATCTCGCAAGAAGATTAATTTTTTCTATTACTTTAAATAAAAACATCAACTTACTGAAATATTACAAATATTATAATTTTGTTTCTTGTATGCACCTTTTTTTCCCAATCTTTCTGCCTATAAATAGCAGTGGTTTACGTTAATACCAGTTTACGTTGTTTCGAATTAACACAGCTAATCGTTGTGTACCCATTTTTCAATTTAAATAGTTGCTGATTCAGAATATCATAATCCATTCTTACGTGGTCTTGTTAATCCATTAATACAAGCCAAAGCTGACATTCTTACGTTCCAAGCAGATTTGGCTGTAGGCAGCTGGTCTGTCTCAATTTAAGTTATTTCAGTTTTTGTCACTGTTTTCAGGAATCTAACCTCAATGTAAATCAAGGACTTATTCTCTTATTAAAGAGAAGAGAGAGGAGTGATCATGTCTGCCTGATCACATATGCTGCTCAGGGTGATGAGTTGTCTTTTACTCTGTCTTATTCGTCTCTCGAATTACCTCGGGGCTCTGCAACTGAAACAATGTATTAACAGACCATCCAGCCACGCCCTTGGGAGTCAGGTCTGTTATGATGAACTGAACAGAAAACCTGTTAGAAATCAGCCAACTCGTGGAATTCTTCTATTTGCAATAACTGATTATGTCTGTGTTTAATACTGCTCAGTGGGCTAGAAATTATTTAGTTATTGAAATAAAAAAATTCTCTGTTACAGTTTTTATTCCTGATATTTTGCCATCAGTTATATAAAAATTAATCAATTGGTCCTCCAGTCACAAGTGTATTGTTTAGGAAAAGTCTCGCCCGGAAGGAAAATAATAAAAATTGACATGCAGATATTTCTCATGGCCTACACTACGAAAGAAAATGCCTCAGCATTTCACATCTAGTAGCCTATGTGTGCAGTCAGACAAAAATGTAGTAAAACATAGAGTAAGTCCGAAAATTCATCAAGTATTAAAAGTTTAAAACATTAGAAAGGAAGTTGGGGCCATGGTGCTGCCAACATGCAGTAAATTTATCACTCCCTTATTGAATAACATTATCTTTGGGCCACAGCTCGTTAGTAAAACATTCTCGGCCTATGTGCTATGTTTTCTCTCGCTTGTCGATGGTTTGTTTGCCTGACCTTGTGACCACTACTGCGCATTACTCATTTATCCAGTCGCAGGCTTGGCCCTTGCTTGTTGACTAATAATGTGTACAAATCCGTCTTACAGGCCCCCACTATTTACCACAGTGTCAGCTTATAGTTTTCCAGGCTCCAAAACACTTCCTAATATGGCAGAGGTCGGAAAAATTTATAATCAAAAGAATTCGATGTCGCTACCATCTGGCCAAATATGGCATAGATATGGTACCCATGTTCAAACAAAGCTATCCTGCTATCGACTTTCAGCCATGTGGCCGTAATAACTATATGATTCCCTAATTGAAATTAAATTTTGTGTGTGTTTGTTTGTGTGTAGGTGTGGGTTTGTGTACTTTTGTGTTTGTGTTTTTTTGTGTGTTTCTGTCTGTGTGGTGTGTGTGTTTTGTGTGTGTGTCTCAAAATAAAAATGTGAGATTCCTTCCTCCAATATATTATCACCTTCGAAACTGAAATACATAAAAATTACATTAAAAAATCCTGTACATAGTCTGACACACATTAGGGCTGTAGTGTTACAACTCACTTTCATTTTCACCAGTGACTGTGGAAATAACAGAACATTAAACATAAATTTTTAAGGAGGGGGCGGCAGTCAAGTTTAACATGTCTAGTTCAACAGTCACTTAAACCCAGAGCCTGCGTATCAACTGGCATTTGCTGTGGGTTTTTGGTTGCATTAGCACAAACACATATTCTGAGTATTGCCAGTTTATGTTGATTAGTATCCAATTTATGGGGGGATTAAAGTTTTCAAATTACATATTCGAAGGCTTAGTTTTAGTTACTCCCTTAATATTACAGTTATTTACTAAGTGTCTTTGATGATTTCTGCTTTATTTTCATAAGGAATCGCCTACGAAAGCTCGTGTTTGTTTTTTGTTAAAGCCTGTGTAGAGAGAAAGAGACACAAATACATACAAACATGCACTTACACACGCACTTGTGTTTACTGACAAATACTTTTGATGTACCAACTATAAAAAAATCACTGTTATTTTTCATGTAAAGCATTATTTAAGTAATAGGAAAACTTAATGGAAAATAATGAAGCAGTTATACTATAGTTGTTTAAAACTACTATGCAGGTATTTTCTTAAAATTAAGAAAAGAACATAATCATTTCTGAACACCATTTAAAATATGTTCGTTAATGCTGAATACAGTTATTTTTTACATGAGCAGTTTGAACCATTGATAGCATTAGATTTATAAAAAAAATCTAGGATGATCTATAGTTGAATTATTTGTTTATCTTTTTTCCATTACCAATTTTTTTTTGTGTGTTCATAGTATGGTTTGTTGTACTAATAATTAATATCTGATTTGTAAATAACATAGTGTGTGTTTGTCTTAAGAGTGGGATTACCCTAGCTGAAATTTCAGAACAGCCTGTAGATGCAGTTCATAGAGCGCCTCTAGATAGCAGTAGAGCAGACCCCTCTCTTCCCCTTGGCCAAAATGCCCTCACGGGCTCTCACACAATGCCCCGCTCCCTCCTTCCTTTCACCCAAAGACTTCTCACTGCGTTTTCCTTTTATCTGTTTGTCAACCGCTGTATTAAGCCAACTGACATGCAACACCCGACCTATGCATCAACTGACAAGGCTGCATGATTACAACTCCTTGCAGATCAGAGGGGGAGAAGGTTAGTAGGCCTGGACTGTTATATAAGCTGACCAACCTGGGTCATTCACAATTTTTTTGTGACAAAAAATGTTATATATAATGTTATATGCAATTTATTTTAAATTGTAATAAAGTGACGATTCTTGTTAAGAGGAAAATATACAAGCACAAAAAATATAAATAAATTGTTATTAGTATGGAATGGTTTTATAGTAATAGTACGTGGAATAGTACGTGAATGGTTTTTGGACTGCTTTTGATTGTAAGCAGGTCACAAATTGTGCTAGCCTGAAGTAGAAGGTTTTTGTGCAGATTGCTGGAATCTAAGTAACACATGTTCTTGAGGGTTTGAGTCTGGGACAACCTTGAGGGCGCCTGCATTTCGTTCCAAATATTTCTGGGAGTTGGATACTTTTAGTCCGGGCTTCCCTACAGTTTGGTCATACTCGTGTGACCTCGGAGCAATGAATTTAGTTTGAATTTAATCCAATGGCACTATGAAGCGAGGTCTCACCCAATTTTGCTAGATTAATAAGCACATATTTAAGTACGCAAACACGCTAGGCCTGGACTTTGCTCTTCTCAACAAGAGGTTTGGCGGATATTCATATTGCAGGTGACATAACAACTGAAAACAAAATGTAATTTTGCAGCCACTACGAATTCCTATCTTACAGAAAATACGTCCTACATAAAAGTGAAAAGCCTTTGAATGTTTCATGAAATGGATGGGACAGAATGACAAGCTATAGTATTGTGGACGTACGCCAATGCAATATTATGTCGTCCCAGAAATCTTAGAAAGAGACTAAGGAAGACAAACAACAAAATACAAAAAAAAAAAAAAAAAAAAAAAAAAAAAAAAAAAAAAAAAAAAAAAAAAAAAAAAAAAAAAAAAAAAAAAAAAAAAAAAAAAAAAAAAAAAAAAAAACAAAAAAAACAAGCCGAGTTGGCTGTAGTCAACACATCCATAAACCAAAACAACAAAACATGAACGATCCCATAAGGAATTAGTCAACAACAAATGGACGAAAATTAGTAATAATAAACAACCAAAAATAAAAGTTGAAGTACAAAACAAACTAATGTGTAAAACTCAGGACATCACAATTAAGACCGCACAGACAATACTGGAACGGATACAATAATATACACATGACAGGATAACGACGACATCGCAGACAACGCACAACAATGAAGACACAAAAGAACACAATGGATTTTCAAAGGCCGACTATTCGCGACATATCGTGAGCTGACATTTGCTCCTGTCTTCAGGTGAAGTAAAAGTTAAAACTTGAAAAAATTGGGCGGTTGCAATGGTGTATGTTCACAATAATACAGCTTGTCATTCTGCCCCATTGCACGAAACATTCAAAGACATTGTCAATTCCCGGTACGGACCCGGTATGCGTGATTTTGTTCAAAAATTGGAAAAGAAAATGACCGTCCAATTTTTATGACCACCACATAAAATAAAAACACATAAATTTTAAGTAAACTAGTACTAAATGAGGGTAGAGTTTAGTGAATTTCTGAAAAATGGTTCCGTAGATATCTTGTATTCATAATATGTTAAAATGAACATGAAGAAAATATGAACGGAGCATGAAAAAAAGTGTAAATGTCAATTCATCTTGTTATGTGTACTGAGTATGAACTATTTGTGAAACATGGTTCTTTAGATGTTTTGTGCGATGGTAATATAGCCTCAGTTTGAAAATACAAGCACGGTAAGAACAAAAACATAAAACGTCAAATAAACGTAATAAGTACTACATATGTAACAACTTTGATGAAACTAGAAAAACGTTTTTCTGTAGATGTCATATTATGCTAAATATAGAAAAATGACTGATGATTTGAAAATATAAACACAGGTTGAACTAAATACGTTAAAGTAGAATCAACTTTGTGTATTTGTGTACCAAGTTGGATGAATTTCGGAATAATAATGTTTCCTTAGATATTATATATTATGCTAAAAAATATAAACTTATAGCTGCCATTTAAAAAAAAACATATTAGTAACGATATACACACTAGTCATGTCAGCTTAGTATGCAGTATATGTGTACAGAGTTTGATGAGATTCTGAGTAATATTTCTTCACATGACATATTATGTTGAAAATATAATTACCACAATTTTGAAACTATGTATGCAGCATGAACCAAATACACGAAAGTCTGAGTACCAAGTTTGATGCAATTATAAATCATGGTTCCTTTTCTATCTAATGTGATCGAAAACAGTTAAAATTGCTGCCGTTCTGAGAATGTGAGCATAAATAAACTATACAGAAGTCAATTCAGACTAGTAAGTAATATGTGTGTATTAAGTTTGATGAAAATATGTTCGTGGGCTCAGTGGTGTGAAAGGGGACACATGTGCACACACACAAATACACACACACACAGCCAGTAAGGTGATCTCATAAGCCTACTTTTTCTTTTGAAAAGAGGATAAAATGTATATTATAAAACTGTAATGAATAAATAGGAGTCCCACTACCCACTCGCTCCTCTCCCAAACTTGTGTTCCGAACCAGGTAATAAAAAATGTGCCACACTTATCTATTTCTTTTCAAGTTGGCTTGGCTCAAACCTTTGCTAATCATTGTAAACTTACCCTTTCTCCGAGGGATCATCATCTTACAATTATTAAAGCGACTAACAGTGCATGCATCTTGGAAGGACAGATGGTGGCCGTTGCAAGGGAGGGGGAGCAACGAAATGGTGGTTCAGTCTAGCTGAACTTATTGATCCTCTCTCCCACGAAGTACCAAAGATTCTGTGATGTTCGCCTTGTACTACAATTCTAAATATGTGACTGAATACATTCATGGTTCAGGTTGAGATTGATTATTGTCAAAGATGCATTTGAGTGTAGTTATTTTTATATGATCATTACTAATACAATTAGGGTTAAAATTTAATTGGAAGATGGGTCTGTTGGCTAGCAAAATACTGTCTTTGCAATGAATATTTTCAATTGAGCGAATGGTAAGGCATCCATTTTTTCAATATGTTATAGTGTATTAGTGTATATGACTGTAGATAATTTTTAAAAATATTCTAGTTAATATGTTTAACCATTTTAACTAAAATAAGGAACAAAATTTTCCGTTAGTTCACATAGGCACTGCCTTCTGTACACCCCACTTTAAGCTTATTTAATTTGACATCCAACCTTCTAAAACACGTGAACACACAGAGTGAAAGTAAAACAATATACACCACCACTAACACGGATATAACCAAATCTGTTTCTTGTAAATAAGTATAGCTACTGCCATAGTTCTAGTTTTTAAAAATTGCAACTCATGCCAAGTACTTTGACAGTTCCTAGCCTTAAAAAAGAGGCCAAAGTTTGAAGTATCAACAAAGTCAACATCAGTGGTATGACTAAGCAAATCTCTTTAAGCATGATGATAAAATGCACATAAAGATTAATGACAATGCACATAAGTACAGCAGTTTCTTTCAATCATCAGCAACGTAGTATTCTTGAAAACAAATTATTTCATGAGATGGTATATAATTTTAAACTATGTTTTACAATGCCTAGCAGAAAAAATTTGTTTACGGTACTGTAGTTGTATAATCCTATTTTGTGTTCGTCCGTTCTGAAAATTGTTTAAGACAAATTGAAGAAGTTGGAATTTCTGGTAGTAGTCTCAAAGTATGGACAAATGTGTTAAATGCAAATTTTCTGGACATAACAATTTACAACTTGGACAGGGATTATGTTCACAAGAAATAATTTCATTTTCTCCATTTTTTTGCCGACATGCAATGCCAGTTGTAATAATTTTATAATACTTTCACTGGCTCTGTGCAGTTGTGCTGAATTATTTTGAATGCAGAATAAAAGCCATTGAAAATTTGTAGCATCTTTTTAGTGACAAAGTTTTCTTGGTTACTTACATTGTGTGGTCTTTCCACCACCAGTTCATCCCGTTGAAGGTTGTGTTTCTCAAGAACATATGTCATCTTCCAGTTGTCTGCTGCGCAGTATATTATACATATAAATGTGAAGACAGGTGGAACTAGTAGTTTCACGCTAGTGTCCTTATATTAGAATTTTTTTGTTTATTTTACATGAAGTTCCTATTTTAATGAATGGGTGTTTTTGATTACTAAAAGATATTTATTTCTGTCCTTACTCCTTGAGTTAGTTTAGGAAATGTGTTCGTCACAGGTTACATGATAAAAGTGTTATGCTTTGGTAGTTGTATTAAGTAAGATAACTGCAAATATATTTAGTAAAATCTAATGTTTTGCTTTTACTCACATTTGGCAGTATTAAACTCTGTACTGTTACATGTGGTTGCTGTTGGAAGATGATTTTTTTTATAGTTCATGGGCATGTGTTTTATGTATTTAATTTAAATTAACATTCTCATTTGGTGGGGTGGTAGAAGAGATGATCTTTTATAACCCATTTATGCAATGTTTTTTCTTATGTAATTTGGTGTGTTCATTTTCAAGTATATTAGTTCATCAGAAAGCTTATTCATAACGTGATAATCATTTTAGCTTTACAATGCTGGGTTTTAATAAAAAAAAGTGTACTGACATTGCTCAAAAGATAAGAGTTAATAGAATAAGTATTTTTACACTATTCAATGTTGAAGATGGTATGTTCACACACATAAATTGCAGAGTTTCAAGAAGATCTTAGCCAAATGGAAAAGACAACAGACAAAGGAAAACTCTCACTGTCACAGGCATCAAATCCAAGACCACTTATGGAATTGAAGGTAATCTGCATTTTTTGTGGTACCTAGTTTTTGATACTGTAAGGGTTTGAGTTTGGTTGGATGTGAGGCAATATTATTTATTTATTCTTTATTTCACTGTCAGTTAATTTAACAAAACATTTTTTTGCTACATAGATATTATCATTAAGTTTTTCTGCTATTAGACAGGCTTAGATGTAATGCCTTTGCACTTCTGCCGGTTTACCCACCATTATTTTCATTTTCACATAGCTGCCTTCCATCTTTAGATCATCTGCAAGTTGGTATCTCCTTCTCCCTCTTAATCTTTTCCCTTCAGCCATGCCCTCGAACTCATCCGACAGACAACCCTTCCTTATCCAGTGTCCAAGTCAGTTTCTTTGACTACTATGTATTACCTTCAGCATTTCAGTATACTTCACTCCTCTCCTACTCTTTGTAGTACTTCTTTGTTTGATACTCGATCCACTCAAGTGATATTTTCAAGTCTTCGCCAGACCCACATCTCGAATGATTATTCACTAGACAAGCTATTTCCTTAATTATCTCTTGAGGGAAGTACAAATCAATCTCTTTTTATCTTTAAAGATCTTTTCTGCCATTCCAATCCTGGTATCCACTTATTGACCACATTGCATGCTCTCAGTTATGTGACATCCCAGGTATTTGAAGCTATCTACTCGTATCAATTCTACTCTTTCCAGTAATAAATTTACTTCTCATTTTGCTTCATCTGGTACAACATTTTTGCTTTTATATTTGTTAATTTTCATTCCTTTTTCTTCACAAACATTATTCACATACTTTAACATTGTTACTATTTCTTAACTTTCTGCTATGTTAACTGTAAATCTTTTGCTTTAATTTTCCTCCCACCAACAATTACTTCTTAATGACTTCCAAGTACTTTCTCCATTATTTATTTTAGGTAGATGTTGAACAGAGAGGAGATAGATAGCAGCCTTCTGTAACACCTAATCCCATAATGCTTTCCTTTGACATTTCACCCCAGTCCCAATTCTGGCCCACTGATTCATGTACATCTTACCAGTCCTCACCCTTATCCCTCAGGACTGGCAGTAACTTAACAGTTGACTCAGACAAATGCCTTCTTTATGTAAATGAATGCTACATATATCTCTTTATTTTTCTCAATGTACCTATCTCTTATAGTTCTTTAATAGCTCTATAGCATCCCTTGTACCCTTCCTTTTGCGAAAGCAAAATTGTTCCTATGCTACGTATATGTCAATCTTGCCATATAGCCATCATTTTATGACTCAGTTGGACCTTCGACACCTGCAATACCAAAGTTGTCCTAAATTCATTACATTTCTGAGCATTCTTCTTTATCTCGATCAGTACCATACCTGTTGCTAGAACATCTTTTGGCTATACTCCACTGTCATAAATTTCAGTTGACAGGTACATTATCTTAAAGATAAATACCTACCTTGTTTAAACTCTTCACAATCTCTACAGGAATGTCATCAGTCCCACGTGCTTTGCCATTATTCATTCTTTTAGAGCCTACCTCATTTCAATTTCCAAGATACTACAGCCTTCCTCATCATTTTGTATTTACCATTTTTTCTTTAGTGGTAAGTCTTCCAGTCCATGTTCCAGATCGTACAGCTTTCCTTTTCTCATTTATTTCTTCTGAATCTCCTTTTCTCTCCTTACGAGTTGGAAAATTTTTTTTAAATTCATTCATTTTCTTTTCTTCCTTCAAAACACCTGTGAGCAATTACTCTTTTACTTTACGTTTGCTTACTTTCTTTAGTTTTATCTGCATTTCTGCAGCAACTAAATTGTGGTCCGAGTTGATATCTACACCTGAATAGGTTTTCACATTCTTGAGACAATCCCTGTACAGGTCCCGCAGCCCAGAAAAGGTTTTGAGAGAGTGGTGCAGTGGACATAAAATGGTATCTAATTTTTTTTTTTTTAATTTTTTTAAACATAATTTTTTTTATTTTGTTTTGTAAAATTTAGTTTTGATCATTTTTATTTTTCCTGTAAATTTCAAAATCATTTTGATAAAATTTTTTATAATAAAGTAGTAGTTATGAATAAATGTAAACAATAGATTTTACACATAATTCACGTTGCTTCTGTTGGCATATTTTTCTATAAACCATCTGATTTTAATTTTGTACTCAAACTCTTAGTAGAATGAACTTTGCATATCTGTTACAACTCTTTGTTTGCTGTATGATTAATTTACACACATATTTATAAAATTGGTTTTAATTGACACAACTTACTAGAAAATTTTGTGTGGCTTCGATTTTATACACAAAAGTTATTTTTGATAATATTTGCTTATCTATTACAACTTTTTTTTTTACTTTTTACTTTTACATAAAATATTTGCTTATTTTATGTCATTCAGTATAAGTACTTAGAACGAAGCCTTATTTGATTCTTCTTAGCTCAACACCTGACATAAACATAATAGATAGCAGTATTCAACCGACAGGAATGATAATTTTCATGCATTATTTGTATATAAATTTGCGCACAAAACCTTTTAAATTTGCAAATATCTACAAAAAATCCTGTGTGAGCTGGATAGTTTTATTGGTAAATCAACATTGACTAATGAGACAATAATCTAAGCTTTTATAACAATTGCTTTGATGTTCAAGTTGGTTTATTATCTTTTGGTAATCAAAGCCATTCAGAAATTTTTTTCAGTGCATTAATGCTTGAAGCACAGAATGATACAAAGTGCTACTGTACAGTCTTTGCAAGCATATCTTGTTTCATGGTGAGTGCTGTGGCGTGTACAAACCACACATTTACGGGTGGTGAATTTTTTTACTACACGAGACTCGATTACTGTGGGAAAATGTAAATGTTTCAAATGTAAAGGTATGGCATCGGACATGCTGACTTCACCAGATTTCTTTCTTTGGCTTACTTTTGCAATAGTTCCCTTATCAGAGATAAGTGGAATTTTGCAAAAGGCATTTTTTGTGTAGTGTGTGCACATTTGAAACTGCATGATCTAATACTTGAAAGAATAGTTTCTTGTACCGTTTTAGGAGTTTTTGGCACTCATGTAATTGTTCTAAGTACCATATCAGTTCTATTTACTGTTGAAGATGGCTTGGCTGATCTATCCTTGTAATTATTGTCAAGAACAATTTCCTCACTGGAATAATTGTAATACTATAATTTCTTTCTTACTATCACTTGTCAGAATCATTTCTATTGCCTCTTGGTGTGTAAGATAATTTCTTCTTTTCATATTTGCAGCTGATATGCAAATAAAAAAACATAGAAACAAAATCATGAATTAAAAATAGTAAGCCTCCATTTATGAGAAAAGGCAAACACCGCTAAAACAATTTCAGTAGTGAAAACAGTGGAAAAAGAAATAAATGTTTTTATAGTCTGCCGATTAAAGTAGCAAAATTTACAGAAATGGATGTAATTCATGTATACAAATGCATGTGTTTCTTATAAAATCTGTTGTAGCGCACTTACATTATAAAATAATTGTCATAATAATATTCACTGTAAAGTACAAATCAATTAAGTAATTTACCATTACAATACTGAATGGGTTGTGCGCGTGAAACCTCTATGTTATGCCTCGCAAAGTGTTTTGCTACGTATATGAATAATATTACTAAACTTATCAATATTAATACAGATCAATATAAATAAAAATTATTTACAGCAAAGCCAAGCAGTTAGCACACACAAAATAAAGCAAAGCTGTAACCAAAAACTACATTTAATGTATACTACCACTCCTTCATTCAAGCTCGTGTAGTTCGTACAAACAACACTAGAGGGCTTGAAAAGCCTTCGGAACATGACACACTATATAAAACTAATGATAGGTAGCATCAGAAGTTCAGAGGAGATAAGTTATCTACATCTGTGTGGGGTAGAAACCACGGACGAGATATCTTGTCCTTAGCACGTCAAGTCCGGCAGATGCAGGGCAAGATACCCTTTACTGTAGCACGTGCAGCAATATTTTGGATAGGGTTGGCAACAGGGCAGGAAAGGTCTGTGAATTTTATTGGCCTGAAAAAGTCAGGGAAACTTTCCTACCCCAACCTCCTTTTCAGGTTATTGAAAAATAATTGGTAAATCAGTTAATGAGAGGCCTACATTATTGAATTTGAGTGGACTGGCAAGCGTGAAGTCATGCCTGTTGCCTTTTACCAGACATCACGTGCCATCTTCTCGGGCACGAAAGTCTTAAGTAGCTGCCAGGTTGGGTTGGCTGCGCCATTTACGCCACTTGTGTCAGTAATGTTTTCACACGGTTCTACTGTCCAAACCTTCCTGATGACGCGAAAGGCTGATAGCATATCAGCTTTTTTTTACATGCACTTCACTCTGAGTCCGGACATGTGAAAAGCCAGCTGCCGGCATGTAAATTGATACTGAAAATTTTTTTATCATGAGAAAGCAAACTTGCATCCTGCCATGCTGTTTTCTCTCTCTTTTGTTTTCATCAACTTGAATTTGTAACCCACAGTCTCACCTATTGGAAAGAAGAGATGATAGAAAGTACAGGTGGGATTCTATTTTTAGAGCAACGTGCTTGTTGGTAAGATGGGTGAAGTGTCAAGGTGGAAGAACTTGACTGTAGAATGAAGAGGAAGTGGGGGTGAGCTAGGAGGTTGTAGAGTTAAGAAAATAAGATAAAAGAACTGCTTTACACAGGCAATGAGTTATCTGGTTAACAGCAGTTAAAAGGTTAGTAAGGACGTTTTGCTTACTGGACACAAGAAATCATGTTCTGATCATTTTTTATACTTTAAGATCACATTTGTATAAAGGGATAATGTATTCAGACTTAAACTATGTTTAATTTCTACTGAAAAGACTACAGAGTGAGTTAAAAGTAATGAAATGGTATAGGACAACATACTTAGGCATAATGCAATCACTTTGATGTGACACACATTTACAAATTTCTTGCAATAAATTAAGAAATTTATCTTTTAATGAAATTTAATCCATACAATTTTAAATATATAATGTGCTAAATGACGTTTGAAAATAGCACACAAATCTAAATCAACACTAGATAACAAACAAAAAATGTTGCTGCAGCATTACATGTAGACCAAACTACAAAACTGGGTGTTGTAAACGATGGAGGAAAAAGGTGGAGCTACAGTACTATTTTTTCGCTGATGACATTCATCCAGTGTAGACATAGGCTGGCACATTGCTTCCATGGGAAGAGCGTGGGCTTTGACGAGCAGCACATGGTGCATTTGACCACTCAAAGAGACAAGTACTGCACAGGAGAGAGAGCGAGTGAGCGAGAGAGAGAGAAGTGGAGCATCTAGCAGGTCAATGACCTTGCTCGCATGCCAGCAGCGGAAATTCTTAATAACTTTTTTGTCTGCTAGTATCATCATGAAACACATTACTTAAGGATGATTGTACATTCTGTATTATTTATACATGTTGTTGGGTATAACAACTATTTAATAGATTTCTGTAGATGGTTTTCAATTATTCAAATTAATTTTTTTACCATTCACAAAAATCTCTTTGCGTACAAGTGAAGTGTTCGTGTTCGTGGGAACTGAGTTCCATATTAGCTCTGTTTTAAAGTACCTTAAATTCCAAAAAAATTTTCATGATATTTTAAAGAGAGTCCGGCAGGTTTACTATGTACCATCACCACAAAGTTGCTTCGTGCATAAATAACATTTACATCAAGTTTACTTCGAAAGCAATTATGTACAACCAAGTTGAATTCGCGATCGTGAGCTCAGATGCAACAATAAAGAAGAAAAACTGAAGCAAATTTGTGTAGCTATGGGAATGAAATCTTTGCTTCATTCATCAAAATAATTAATTAAACATTGTCTTTAATATAATCATGATCATAGAATGATTTTGCAGTATACCAAACTGCTTAAAATACCTTTTACTTTGTAATAATTCACTTTCAAAACATGTTAATATGTTCTGAAATAACAGAGGCGGAACTATAACCAAAATCTGTAGCTCGTGTTTATATCAGAGGCTAAATGATGGATAACGCCCTACACACAGCTGTAGCATTAATTTTTTCATTATCTGTTTTGTGTACGGGAGAGTAGTAAAATAGTGGCTGCACATGAAAATGAGACAAGTACTGGATTCGAGCAACCCATTTTCATTGCCAACAGAAGGCTACTACACTTCTGTAATTTTTGTTAGAATGTAATGTTAGTGGAAATTTTGAAAGTAAAAGGATAACTTGAAACAATGTCGGTTTTACATATTAAGCAAGAACCACTTTACATATTTTAATGAATTGATATTTCGTACCTCTTTTAAACTAAACTCTAAATAGGGCTACATGATCACTATGCCAGAGTATTGTGTAGGTTACGTATTAGTAATAAAAAAAAAAGAGAATCCACTCTCCAAAAATTTTAATAATGTCCGTCAATGTCCCATCATCACCACATACTATGACGAATTACATAGTTTATATAGAATAACTAAAAATGATAATAAATATGCTAAGCAGCTTGATTACAATACTTCGCACCACCAATTTTACTTTCACATATTTAATTATAACCAATTTGACCCCATAATTTTTTTTTTTTTTACATTTTACCAATTGCTTTATTTTTAGTGATATTAATTAATGGTTGTTATAGTGTACGCTTTATGATATTTACCTCACTTGTTCAATGTTTTTATCTAATAGTGGATTGTTAAGTTGTCGTCATGTTTAGTGTTTGTTCATCTGTTTATTGTCTTGTAGTACATGTGCAGTAGTGTATCTGTTACAATAGTGTAGTTTTCTTGTTTTGTGTATGTATGAATGTTATTTGTACAGTGTTCCTCCTCCATGGCCTTGAAGCCAACCGAGGGCACTGTATGTTAAATAAATAAATTAATAAATTAATTTAAAATAGTGCCAACTTTTCGCTTCCCAGCCTCAACCCACATTTTGCACCTAGCCTGTGTTTGTCAGTCTCGGTCTGGCAGACAGACATGAATTGTAATGTTATAAAATAAGTAAATATTTGAACATATTGCAGTTTTCTTTAAAATAGCAAAAGCTATATTGGACCACAAACAAAAAAGAACTATGCTCTTTTTCTGTCATGATTTGAGATCTGTAAACAACCTATGAAATTCACAATTTAGTTTAGTATGTTTTTCAGGTGTTTGGGAGGGTGTTTAAACTCCCTGATCCCTCCTCCCTTATCGATGCTCCTGCAAATGGTACTAGAAGATAGTTTTAGTTAACTTCTCTTTGTGACATACTGCTTTGGTACCTTCACATTTAGCATATATATGGCACTCATTTCAAACACACGTTCTTAGTCACAGAGTTCAACTGCTATTCATAGTTTGTATTCACAATTACTGTTAACAAATCATAACAGAAATATTTGTGCTGGAAATTTTTGTTTATCTTTGGCATGTGCTGTTAGAGGGCAGTTTTTTTTCATTTACTGAAAGGAACTTTTCCCAATAGAAAATGCTTGAAAGTGTAAGGGTGGGATGGGGTGATTTGGTGCTTTGTGCGGCGACGTAACTCTGCCGTTATTATTATATGATGTAGCGGGCAGGATGATTACAAAAAAAGAGTCTCTAGAACTGCTTCTTATCCCTTGCAGCCACTTTTTAGCTACTCCAGAAATTAGATTTTTATTTTACATGCTCGGATAGCCTGAGGTGTTCACCAAACGGTTAGCGTAGAGAGAACACAACAAAAAGATCTATAAAATGTTTTGGTTTCTTTTATTGACAGTTCAGCAGAAGTGCAGAGCACAGTCCTCGCTAAAGTACTCAATTCATTCCCGTAACTTTATCAACTTAAAATGTGAAAGTGAGTAGATGATACCGGCGCTAGAATGAACAACATTGTGAGTGTTTGTCCAGTTTTATCCTCAGCTGTGATATGCCTCGGTTTGCTCAAAAAACTACAGGATACAAATAACTACTTTCCCCGACGGGTGTCGTAATACTGCAATATCCACATGTGCAGCTGTTTAGTGCACCTACCTACTTGAGTGTACTAACCTCAGTAAAAAAAAAAAAGAGAAATATAGACGGCAATACTGCCCACTTTACTGGCGAATCCACCTTCTAGGCTTCACAGCCCCTCTCAAGTGCCTAACCTGTCCAGCCACACCAGTCATGACGCCCCAACTGATCACAACTTAGCCGGCCATCTCTCGGTGACCGTCTACAAGCTCCGACGACATATGACAACTAACTTTCCTGGGCAAACACTGGGACTTACTCGGCCGAGCGGTAGAGTGATATATCAGGATCCAACTTGTGTGAAAAAACTGGTTAACCAACATTTGTAACAGAAGAAAATTATGTAACATAGTTACTGACAAAATTAAATACAAGTTTACAACATGTTTACAAAAAATCAATTATTACTTTAATTAATTGAGGACAAGCTGAGTCAGCAAATTATTAAATAGTCCCACGAAGCACCACCTTTCCAGTGTTCTGCTGCGCCCGGCACTGCCACCCAAGTAGATAGACTAACGAGCTAATGCCCAAACTGCATTCCGACATATCTATGTATGTGCCTCCAAGCATCTGAACTCTGACCTGCCTGCCAGATGAATCATATCCCAGAGGAGGTGAGCTCAGAGCCTACTTGCAATTTTCAAAATCCAAATGAATAGAAGAAAAAGTTTTGTAGAAAAGTTGTTCAAAATTAAATTATCTCTAAAAAAAAAGTCAAAACACGATATAAAGCACATAAAATTGACCTGTAAAATTTACTACTTTTAAACTTGCGTTAGCAGTTAAATTTAAATTTTCAATAAAACTTTAATGTTAATTTCTCTACTAGCATCCCCAATTAATACGTTGGATCCTACTGCATACATCCTTACATGTGATTAAGTTAGGATGGTTAAATTGTTACAAACAAAAAAATTATTATGCAAAGGAAAAAAAAAAGTAAAATTACTATATGATAAGAAACTAAGTATGGGCTACATGCCAGTGAATGTCACAAAAGCATCAATTTGATGAGGTTTAACACAAGTGATGTAAAATTTTGTGCCTGTGTGCAATGTCAGATTACTGTGTATATACTTGTTTCTTTTTTGTAATTTTTCATAAAACAACCACACAAGTCACTAAAATATAAAACTCCATATGCTGCATGTAAAATGTTCTTATTTATTTAACTGTTAAGCTTTTAGTGGTTGAAATGCAAAAGTTATTTTTGTAGCTGATTGACAATTTCTCCCTTTGATATTAAGTCATAATTTGATAAAATTCACTACCAGTTACATCAGTAGAAATTAATTAAGTTTAATTATTTCTACTGTAGCTAATTTCACTGTTTGTTTACATTTGCTTGAATATAAAGAGAAAACCTGATTTTGCTAAGCATAATTAACTAGCACAAGTTTAATCAGTACTTTGTTGAAAATTAATGGCCAACTCATCTTTAAGTCACCATCCGCGATTAAAGAACTAATAATCATCATCATTTGAAAATAATTTTGTAATATACGTAATAGGACTAGGTGCTATAAATATTTCAGCATGTTAGAAAGTAAATTATAGGAACACATTTTCAGGAAGTGAGCTTTAGTTTAGAACAATAATTCAAATAGACATTGTTTTGTGCATCATTCATTTAATTAATTGGTGATAATTCAAGTACTGTACATGCCTATTTTAAGGGCATTGGTGCATGAAAAACATAACAAACTGTTACACTGTATTTGATGTTTGGTAGTGTGGCTACTGTGGTTAATTGCTTAAAGTTATGTGTTCTGACAACAAAATTGATATCTGCAATTACATTCATGAAGCATTTGTGAGGATTCTAGAAGCTTATGCCCACAATTAGAATGCCCGCTACAGATAATGTATTTTGTGCCCTATATTAATAATAATTGATGATGGAGAGAAGGAAAATAAACCTTTACCTAAAGGATTTGAGGAACTAAAGGTTTCACCTTTCAGTAATTGTGTAGAGTGAAACAATGTTTTGTACATAGCATAACTTTTATTTTTCTTACAAAATAATTTTTTTCCTAAATTTACAATATGTATGGTAAAATCATTTAAGATTTTATTCTTCATACCTCAAGACATTACTGGTATACAACAGCCCCTTCTTTACCATACGAAAGATAATGTTAATACTTTCCATTTTGTAGTTGACAAAAAAATGTGTTCTAGTAGCTTAAAGTAAAAAAATTTCTGAAAATTTTTTATTCAAATTATTTGACATAAAGTGTGTTGATAAATTAAATGGGCACTGTATTACAACTTTAAAAATAAAATACACAACATACACTGTAACGGGTTATTAAAAAAAAGGGGGATACCACAAAACGTTCACTTGTATGCTTGTACGTGTGTATAGGAAATGGGACAACTAAAACTTCATGCAAAACAATAGATTTAGGACTCATTAATTAACTATTTGCACACGTAAAGCTCACAGCAGATTAAATTGCAGATAGAATGCTAACTGGCAATAAACCATGGCTTAACTTAATTGATATACGAGTCCATGACACAGTGGCAACCTGCAAGAAACAGTTTATCACTCGTTAAAAAAAATAAGTATACATTAATTTAAAATCTTGTATCAGTTTGGCAAGCACAGTATTAAGATGGGGTAAATAACAACTGGGCAAGAAATACTCACAGTTTGCTTGTTCTTCTAGGTCCAAACACGTAAAAAAACATGTATTTTCAAGGTAAACCTCTTCCACACTACGGGTTGATAGGTACACCATAACGACTACAATTCTTCAAATGCAGGCTGGAGAAGCCGCTTATGCAGGGCAGACCATTACAAATTATGCATTGAACTGTTTACTATTTCCGTAATTTACAACAAAAGCAATTGACATTGCTACAGTACTGAAGTTATAACAGTGTTATTTTTTAATGGCGTGGTTTTCTGCTCACTCCAGAAGTGTTTAAAAATCATGATCGGACACAACTGCAGAAAACTAAAGTATGTTGGGTGTCGCATGCACTGGCCCCATACTGCTGCAAGTCTTGTCACTTCCTAAGCCACTGTCCAACATACTTCTGTACACACACTTCCCGGCCAACTCTTCTCTGTCTGTCCTTTATCACTCAGACCTTTCCAAGGCATGCTGCCTTTTGGCGAGTGTGATAATTGAATTTAATTGTTTATACGCCAACTACTAGCGGAAGCTCTGTGGAGCCACACTCATGAGCAGCTCAAACAATTAGCAAAAACCAAACTGCCAATCTTTAAATAGCTCTGTGCAGCCCTACACACGAGCACTTCAAACAATTAGCAAAAACCAAACTATCAGTCTTTAAATATTGTCTTCCTTTGCCAACTTAAGAAAATATTGGACAATTAAATATTAGAAATATGACATAAATATCCATACATAATTAAATGCATTTGCAAAATAGATATATTCCAATAAATTACATGTGAACTGGTACACATGATAGATAAAGATTTGCAGTAACAATAAGTATTAGAAACAGTTAATATTCAGAAGCCTACAGAGTAAATAATATTATAAGGGTTACATGCCTGATATTCATTACAAACATTTGGGTCTCAAATATAATTACAAGAAACAACTGTGTTGTTGTGAACATTGTAACCACCTCCTCTTAAGAATTAGGTAGAGAGCTTCATAAAAATTCTGGTGATTTGACCTCTTGAAATAGTGATATTGAATTTCATCAAATAAAAACATTTAAAGCTAAGACAGGCTATGCAAAAATACAAAAAAAAAAAAAAAAAAAGCTGAAATATATTAAACATTACCATAAAGAAAACAGCCTATCCAACACAGACTCTGTACTTAACTTATGTAACAATTCTAAGCTCAGTCACCAGCTGTAATTGCTGCATTACAAGAAACTAATAATAAAGATGAAACCTACAATCACCCCATCCAGAGAGCAAAAAAACTAGCAAATTTTTTCTCTCAGTCCACATCATGACCCCAACTACCCCTACTTTTTGGACATGTTTTCTCGTCGCCATACTTTGGTTTTCCAAACGCCAGCAATGCATTTTCATATGAAGGGCTTGGGAAGATAGTGGTGTAAGTAATTTAAAGTTTTCACAAAACAATTAATTACTTTTACATATAAAATACTGCACTCTTTTTTTTAGTACTTAAATTTTACTTCGAAAATTGAGTAAAAAGGTGTAATAATTACAATGGAACTTACTTTAAAACATTTTTAAAATGAATGAAAATATCACCTCCTAATAAAAGTGATTTACATCATTCTAAGCCTCTCATATGTTCTACCTTGCCGCATTGAAAACACATCATCCCTATTTCCTTCATTTCATCTCTCAGTGGAAGGCTCCATGTCCTATCCCCTCAGACTTGAAACAAGACATAAGAATGCAGTTTACCTGAAAGTTCATTTGTGTGCCTGTTTTACCATTATGGAGAGATGCAATATTGCTATTTCTTAACTCAATTATTAAGTACATAATAGGCCCAGTTGAATAGAACTTGGCATGGTAATATAAGCACATTATTGATGGAAAAACTGTGACCTGTTTTCAAATGTTAATGCAACAATTTCAGTTTCTGCCAGTTCAAGCCCTAAACCGACCAGTATTATTCAATAAACTCAGAACATATCTCGAAAATATGATGTGTTCTGCATGACATATACTATACATTTTATTACGTTTAATGTTCTCCAAGACTAGAAGCACACAGGCAATTCCAAAGTCTTAGTTTTAATTCCCTCCATGTCTCTTTTCTTTGTAAGCTAAACTTCAGTAACTCATTGATGACATTGCCAGATCCAAATAAAGAGTTAAACAGTACTTTAATCAACTCGTGTAGGAATGGATTTGCTGCCTTACAGGATTTTTCATTATTATACATCAACATTAATTTATCTGTCTGTGGCAGAATTATTCTTAAAAGAAAGTAATACATTAAAAATGTTTGTGTATATGTAAGTGTATAAATGTTCTTAAATTATATTGAATATTGTAAACATACAAATATTTGCTTATAGGACAATCTCTGCGGTAGCTGGTGATGCTGAACAATACAATTATGAAATATGTTTTGCCAGACACCAGTTTTTTTGGTGCATAGCGAGTCCTTATGTGGTGAATAGTGGGACAGGTTTATAATGGAGGGTTAAGGGAAAAAAAATCCCTCCTGAAATAAAATTAGAATCTGCATTTAATTGTTCAGTAATAAATCCTTAAAAACGCCACCCTGAATTGAACCTATGAAATATAGTAAGGCACCGAGTTAAGTAAGGGTTACATTCTTCAGTTAATTATGCAAAACAATTTTTCCATAAGTCCGTCATATGTACTGTTTTTTAATTACCTCCACAAGAAACGAATATATTTTAATTGTTATGTTTTGAACCTCCTTTGCAGTTGCAAAAGACAGGCTCAACATAAATTACTAAAAAAAAAACAATGTAACATAACTCTCCCATAAATCTGAGTACCTGAACTAGGGTTTACAAAAATGTAAGAGCATAGTAAAGGTTTGCTCTTTTTATTTTGTGCACATCAAAACGTTTCATAAATATGTAACGTAAGTTTCACTTTTTCAGAAATAAAATAATAAATATATATTAGAATTACAATGTTTTAAATTAACCATCCCAGTATATAGACAATAAATACATGTTAGGATCAAATTTAGTTGAGCCAATACAATCTGCAAACTTATGTTGATGATACAAAATTGTGCTCCTACGCACATCAGCAATTCACAAAATTTTACAATGAATACAATTAATAGAGATATAGTGAGCTCACTTAATGATCTTGTCATTTGAATAGTCTCTATCAGGACAAATGAACTTGTGCAAACAGTATCAAAATTATGTGCACGGCATGAGTATGACATGTGTTTTCCAATGGAAAACCAAATAGTTCAAAATTCACAAAGACTACCTCATAAATATTCATTAACCATGACTATCCACGAGCTCCAATCTGATTGTTTCAAGTCACTAATCAGGAAAATTTGAAACATTACAAGCAACTAGCTTAAATAAACGCAGAGCTACAAAAGCTTTAAGATCAAAGGTCATCACAATGGGTGATATCAAGAAGCACATTACAAAACAAAACAATAAACTATATGGCGAGCAAACTTATACCTAGCATAGTTTACAACCAAATGGAATTTTTACTAGACGGCATCCAAAAAAGGTCAATTAAAAAAAGTGACTAGAATTAAACGACTATACTAATCACACATGATGGCAACCGCCTTCCACGTCATGGGGGAACAAATTTCCAACTTAACACACTACATTACTTAAGGACTTACATATTTGCTGAACCTGAAACAGAGAAGAAGAGAACAAACTGCCCGACAGAAGCACAGAAGATGAACCTGGCCAGAGCTTAACAACTGTGCAAGCGGAGGGATAAGGAGAAGGGGGAATGAAAAGAAGGGAAGTTGACTAAAGAAGCTAAGAGGTCGCGAACCAAGCCAAAACAAATTATTGAGTCGATAGGAGTTCCAAAAGAGTCCGCCGCGCGCCAAAATCTATGCACTGAGCACCAGACGGAGCAATCTCTTTCGATTATGGGCGAGGTCTACAGCAATTTTCATCACCGTATTTTTATTTTTTATTTGTAATATTTTTTACCTCATTTTAGACAAAAAATATTATTAAATGTTACTCTTCAGAAATTTTTTTCTCTCTCATAGTTTTCATGCAATGGCTCGTTAAATTCAAAATTCACTTCTTACCATTTTAAGGATGACCATTTGACATACCAAACTGAAAAAATTCACTGTGGACAAAGATGTCACAAGCTGCAATTTCTTGTACATAAAAAAAATTATGTTTAATTAAATGTGCTGAAATTTAAAATTACAATTAAAAAATAATCAGTTTTTTTAGTACACAACATTTTATTTTGTGGTTTACCTACACAAACTTGAAGCCTACAACATCGTTATTCACTGTGAATTTTTTAATTTGGCAAGTGAGTTGGTTTTAGTGTCATCTTTAGAAAGGTAACATGAAAATTTTGATTTTAATTAGCCACCACACAAAAACTATTCAAGATAAAAATTTATATAAATCTAAACTTAGTCAATATTTGTGTCTAAAATAAAATAAAAAATTATATCTGGTACAAATATTAGAGTAAAAACATGGTGAATAAAATTGCTGTAGCCTTGCACCTTTAAGACTCTCTCTTGACAAATGAAAATGTTCAAACAAGCATGCCACCCCAAAGAAACTTTTTTTTTCTCAATAGGTGTAGTTACATGAGCACTTTTGAATGACGAAAAGGACAAGAAGAAGATGATAATAGTCTTAAAGGTCTGGAAGCGATAGTTCATACAAAAAATTGTGAAGAAACAATTCTTGAAGTCATAGTTCAAAGCGAAGAAACATGTCTTGAAGTAAGGTTCAGAGAAACACAAAGTGTAGAAAGCAAAGAGTTCAAGTATCTACTCAGATGCACATCATACGGGTAGTGAAAAGAAGTGGGGGGACTGTGGCAGGTACAACATACCCGAAGATCTAGTAGTAGATGGCAGCCAGCCACACAGCGAAGAACAAGGGGTTGCAGCAATAGGGGGAACAGGCGCAGAAGCTCCCAATCACACGGGATCGCTAGAGACAGTGCCTCGGGCGATGGCTGCGCAGCCGGAACTCGATGGTCCCCGCTTTCTTAGCATCTCAGAACATCATCTCAGATTTTGCAGCATCTTGAAGTGGCTTGGAATGTGGTGAAGCATGAAACAGAAATATGAAAGCAGTAGAAAAAGGAAGGAGCAAGTATGGAAAAGAATCAACAAAAGAAACTACAGAAGCAACGCATGTAGAAAAGCAAGGCAAAGTACAAAAGAATGCACACAAAACACTACAAGAAGAAAAAAACATTTTTTTAAAAATATTTACAAAAATACAATACCCAGTAAAACTACCCTATGCAAGCTTACACAAAATGGTTACCAATTAAGCCTACAAAACATATTACTCAGATATTCAATGTTTACATACAGTGAACACTCGATAACTCGGACCTCGATGTCCCGGACTTCGGATAACTCAGACCGTTTCAAAAAACAAAATTATTTTAGTTAAATTATTTTTTGGTCAAAAGTCATAAGAAAATTGTGTCTGCCTCATTTAAAGCCATCACGTTTTATTTAAAAACAGTATTAAGCTTTAAACGCAGTTGCTCATCGCTACTTAGCCTTTAATAATCCCACCGTAAAATGTCTGGCAAGTTCCGTGTGGTTAAATGTTGATAGCGAGGCGCGCGAGTGGAGATGCAACTCAGCAGGCAGACCTCCCTTCTTTATCTTTCCTCCCTCTTCACCGCGCGAGCCATACACGTATGCACGTCATAAATAAACATTTCAGTATGATGCTGGTGAATTGGACAGTAACTACCGATCACAATGGCACCTAAAGAAAATTAATTGTTTTCTGGTATGTGCGATAAATTCAAGATTACAAAACAATTTGTTCCAGACATTAATAAAAAAATTTAAAAGCCATTGGTTTGCATTGCAATATAGGCAAGGTGGTAAGACGGTTTTACGGCCCTTTAACGACGTCTTACAAGCCGATGAGGGTGAAGTGAGATGAAAGAACAACACAACATCCATGCCCGAGCAAGGATTCGAACCCAGGGCCTATCGTACCGTAAACTGGCACCTAACCCATTATGCTAGAGGCCGGCGCTGTATCGAAAAAAACCAGGGCTTAATAAATTATAAAAAATGGGGGACGGAAAGGGGCTTTTGCACCAGGCCGCACTTTCTAGAGAGCCTCGCTTTTGAACAAGTTAAATGATTAAAATGAATGGGCTTTTATTGAGTTCCCATTAACGTCGATGGTATCTGTGAATTTTATTTTAAGTGTAACGTGTGTGTAAAGACGTCACTAATCTATGACGATGCAGCCAAGGTAAGATATATGGAGGGAGGCCTACAAGCGCACATTATCACAATATCCCTTCAACTAAACAAAAACAAAGAAAGGAGGAAAGGTAGACTGAGATTCACGTTGCTCCTGGCCTCGTTTTCTAACAAAGAGGTTCTGGAAAAAAAACAATTTCTCATAGGAAACGTTTGAAATGGTTGAATGATACATATCTGGAGGAGACGGTAAACAAATAGTTCATCAGTACAAGAGAGATTGTGGTGTGATGTGTAGAACTGCCTGCCGCAGCTGACAGACCGACTAATCTCATTTCTGTTACATACAGTAATTTAGACGCTTGTACGATACATAACAATTCATGGTATTAAATGCGTTGTTTTAATATTTTTTGTGCTTTACTTTTGGTTGTTTTTACTCCCATTTATTTCAGTTGGACATGATTAGAATTTTATTGCTTTTTAGTGTAACAACTTGTGTAAGAATAAAGCTGTAAATTACGTGTTTTATGATTCAGTTTATATGCATAAAATAAAATTTAAAAAATCCGTAGTGTTAAAATTAGTTCACATATTTCTGTTCAATGATCCAGAAGGATTGTTAATTACAGTACCGTATCTGCTCTCGTATAAGAGGAAAAATATTTTTGTGTCTTCGGAACTCTGTAGGAGGTGAGCGTAATTATCAGGCTAGCAGCTGGCTGCAGACACTGTGACATGCTGATGTTAAGCAATTTTTCACGTAAACATCTCGTAAGTTGCGTGTGGTCACGTGCTGTGTTTGTATTACTTTTGAGACTGTACCAGTTGATCTTGACTGCTTCCGCTCGCGCTCTACCTCCCTAGCTTATCTCCAACAATTATCTCTCTCTCACACACACGCACACATACGCACATAGACTTTCGCCAGCCAGACCAGGGAAGGGGGTGAGAACTTTTATGTGGTAGAAGGGTGCCTTGGTGCCAGATTGTAGCACAGATAAAAAAAGATCAGCCAGAAATAGCATAAAAATAAATAAAAAGAATATGCCTGCTCAGGTTTTTTGACATTCTTTTATAGTTCTCCACGTTACAGTGATAATTTCCCCAATACCCCCTCCTGTAAATTGATCCGTGCAAAACAGTATATATTGCTGCCTCTTTTGCTTGTAGAAATGATAGCATATTGAATTCATTACGTTTCTTGTGATTAACGACTGATTACCTTTCCTCCCCGGACGCCCCTCGATAACACGGACAAATCGTAACTCAGACGGCTTCTCCCCCCTTTTAGTCAGAGTTATTGAGGGTTCACTGTAATTTCTAAACGCAAATAGCTCCAAGTGGCTGATATGATCCTTCTGTGCTCCCTGAGGGAAATTTAATAGCCTCAAAATAACAGTTTTAGGCCTAAAAACTTCTTCAATAAATACGGCTCCTTAAACTTAGCAAAAAATTTCCCACTCAGATTTGCACTTGCGTCAGGAAGCGAAAAATTTTTACACAAGACCAAGTCACCTACAGAAAAGGGAGTTTCAACCCTAGAAATATCTTAACGTTCTGCGCCCTCCCTTTTTGCCATGGTGAGTCAATGTGCTACCTCGTCGTACATCCTGTCCCTGTCAACTTCGTTCAGTGGGGCGGAAGGAGATTGAAGACCCCAGACATTGAGTAAAGTATGGGAAGGATGATGACCAAGAAAAGGAATATAAGAGGAAAGTTCAGTGGCATTATGCGTGGTACAATTAATCCTAAATTAATAAATTCCAAATCCTTGTCCCACAAAGTTTGGCCCAAATTACAAAATGTGGTAAGGCACGCCTTCAAATTTTGGTTTAAGCGCTCAACCTGATTTCCACGAGGATAATAAGGGCTCAAAGTGTCATGTTTTATTGCCTACTGAAAGCACATGTTCTTAACTACTCGGAAACAAAGTAATGAGCATTTTCAGTGATTATTTGCTGTAGGTTACCAAAAATTCTCCACATGTGGGACGTCAATGTTTTATCTATGGTTACAGTTTTTTTTTACATAACTGTAAAAATATATATACATTTTGAGAATGTGTCTATCAATATAAGTATACAGATGTTTCCACTCCGGGAACGTACAAATGGACAGAAAATGTCGAGATGTGCAATCTGCCATGTAGCTTCTGGCGGTTCACCCACAGCCTTACCAAAATTCACTTGCTGGCCCTTTTTACATTTCTAGCAGTCCTCACAGCTGCGAACATAGGCAGCAACATCCTGCTTTTAGCTGAGCCAAACAAAATAAGCCGAGAATTTTTTAAAAAGTTTGTTAATTACCAGATGTTCACCAAACACCCTTTCATGGTAATGACGGAGTATTAACGAGCGCATAGACAATGGGGCTAACACATTTCTCGCATGTCCTAACGTGCCGGTAAAATACAAAATTCCTTGTTCTTTCACATAGGGAACAGGCATACTTCGATTTAACCCATCACGTACCTGTACACACCAAGGGTCCTTTTCTGACCGTCCTTAATACTAGTGAAATATTCAGGGAAATTTTGCAGTAGAGCACCAGAGTTTATCAGTTCTACATCTTCTACAAAAAACTCTGTACCATCTAACGTGCGGGAAAGAGCATCCGCTGCAACGTTGTCTGTTCCTTGAACATGACGAATTTTAAATCTAAAACGGGACAGTTAGAAAACATACTGTCCCAGCTTGCCTAGCTGATTCGGATGATTTAACACCCAACTAAGTACCTGATTATCCATATAGAGATCGCATTCATCGTGCTTAATATACGAGGCAAATTTTCCTTACCCGAAAAGACATGCCAGGGTCTCTTTTGCGTACATATCCAGATATTCTTCAGACTCGCAATGTCTGGCTAGCAAAAGTGACAGGTGCTATGCTATCAGTTGTTATCTGGCCAAGCACAGCCACTAAAGCAATGGAAGATGCATCCACCTGCACTAATAATCTCTTAGAAAAATTTGGTAAATATAAGACCGAAGGATAAAACAAATATCAATTTTCTAAGCCTTTTCTTGTTCAGCACCCCAGACAAAATCAAAACTCTTTTTATTTAAATGATTTAACGAAGCAGTCAATTCAGAAAGTGTGGAATGAATCTTGAATGATATCCTAACAAACCCAAGAACTTCTGAACAACCTTAACGTTGCACGGACGAGAAAAATTCACAACCAGTGCCACACGATCTGGGTCCAATAATAATTTACCCTTGAAAATAATGTATCCCTTGAAATTTTACCTGAAACTGAGCCAATGCCACCTTAGCCAGATTAACAGTAAGACCTACCACTCACATACGCGTAAACACTGTTTCTAGATGTTACATGAGCCTCAAATGTGTGACTATATACTATAACGTCATCAACATAATTGAAAACAAAATCATATTTATAGTCTGAAAGGATGTGATTGAGTACTCTACTGAGAGCCTGACTGCCAAAATTTGCTCTTGTACGGATACATGTGAACTCATATTGGTTCCATGGCTTACTAAACGCTGTGTATTTACAACAGGAGGGATCCAACAAACACTGATAAAAACTGTTATTCAGGTCCAGCACAGAATAATACCTAGCAGTTCCTAGATGTTGCAATGCATCCTTGACCAGAGGAAAAGGAAAGGGATCCTTCACTATTTTACTATTAATACTAAAGTGATTCACTACTAGACGGTACCCAACCATCTTTCTTTTTTACTATAAAACTGGGAGAAGAATAGTCAGAAGTGGATGGGATAATGATAGTAGCTGCTAGCAATTTATCAATAATTTTACAAAAAGCTTCCAGTTTCGGAGGCGCACAGTGACAATGTTCTTGAACCAGCGAGTTATTAGTCAAGGAAAAATTTTAGGGTAAAATGTCACATTTCCCTATCTTTCATGTGAGTACGTCATACATTTTTTCACGCAATGCAGCCACCTGAGTTTCTTCCACCGAGGCTGCTGTAACCTGATCTACTGTCAAGGACCTAGCCAGTGGACTGGCGCGCAAATACAAATGTGCATTAATGTTGGGAGCCAAACCAAATGACAAGGTACAAACATCAAAATTAAGTGTCACACGAACGTGACTTAATAACTGAAAACCCAAAATGTTGCCGTGACTTAATCCAGGAAATATCCAAAAGGGATACTTTCAATACAACCTGCAAATTTTAAAATCCAGGTTAATACAGGTATCCAACTCCACAACTTGAATGTTAGTTAAACAGACCAGTACACATGTTTCACTCCGTAAACAAACATTATGTTTCGCCGCAAGAGCAGGAAGTGACTCAATTTTTATGCTCACTAAATATGACGCTGCTCCAGTGTCAATAAGAGCCTCAACAAGACACCCGTAGAATGTAGTACTTACACTTTTCGAAGACAGCCCGGAGATGAACGAGCGTAGGTTTGGCAGCGTCTGTCCATGTTCTCTCAAATGTATAATGGCAGGCTGCCGTAAATCAAGAATGGTAGCTAACTGCGTGTACTCAACGCCGCAGTCGTCGAGGAACAACTCTTAAGTCTTCCTTCAGTAAGGCATATACGAAAGATACGTTTGTGGCGACCATCATGAAAAAAAACAAAAAGGCACTTATTGGGGTAAAGCAGAGTTGCAGCACAGTCTTGAACCTCCTTTGTGGTTGCAAAAGGTATGCTAAAAAAAAAAAATAATAAAAAAATGTATATATTGATGGCTCAGTTCAAAAGGGAAACAACTCAAAATTCCCAATTGTGAGTAAAATACATATAAAGAGATTTTTGTTTTGCCGAAAAATTGTTAGTTAACATATTTGGTTGGAGTTAATTTGAAGCAAAAGTATAGAGGTAACTATTTAAGGTGTTTAAAATGTTTACATTCTGCCTTGGTGAAATTATCACACATTAAAATAAACTAAATACAATTTTTAGCTCTTTACTCAGAGTAAGAAAATGTGCAATGTTAGTAAAACAAGTGGATTTACGTGTTGTTTTTCTTTTCAACTGGATAAAGCACACTTCTGCCTATGTGTTGGTGAGCCAAACTCAAAAATGCAGTTTTTTGAGTTGTTTCCCTTTTGAACTGAGCCATGAATTACTAAACAAGTGTAAGAGTATAATGGAGGTTTGCTCTTTTTATTGTATGCACATCATAAGGTTTCATAAACATGTGAAGTAAATTTAAATTTTACAGTTATCAAATAATAAATACATTATAATTACAATATTTTAAATGAACCTTCCCAGTATATGTTAGGACCAAATTTAGTTGAGCCAATATAATCTGCAAAGTTATGTTGACGATACAAAATTGTGCTCCTACGTACATCAGCAATTCATAAAATTTTACAGTGAATACAATTAATGGAGATATAGTGAGCTGATTTAATGATCTTGTCATTTAAATAGTCTCTATCAGGACAAATGAGCCCAATGCAAACAGCATCAAAATGACCTGCATGGCATGAGTGTGACATGTGTTTTCCAATCACAAGCTCCAATCTGATTGTCTATAGTGACTTATCAGGAACATTTCAAACATTACAAACAACTAGCTGAAATAAATGCAGAGCTACAAAAGCATTAAAACCAAAGGTCATCACAATGGGCGATATCAAGAAACACATTACAGAACAAATCCAACTATTTAGAGCAAACCTGTTCCTTACAACCTAATGGAATTTTTACTAGCTGGTATCCAAAAAGTTTAATCTAGAAAAAATTACTGGAATCAAACATCTATAATAAACACACATGATGACAGCCGCCTTGCATGTCTTAGGGAAACAAGTCCCCAGCCTAGCACATTACGTTACTTGGAGCAGAGAACATACATATTTGCTGAACCCAAAACAGAGAAGAAAAGAATGAACGGCCTAACACATGTACACCAGCTAAACCTGGCCAGTGCTCAACAGCTGCGCAAACCTGGCCAGTGCTCAACAGCTGCGCAAGCGTAGGGGAGAGGACAGGGGGAAACAAAAGAACAGAAGTCAACTAGAACAGAGCCAAAAAAAAAAAACACTTATTGAGTCAATAGCAGTTCCAAAAGTGTCTCATTGCAGTACCTAAAGTCAATAAATATGCTGAACATATAGTGAAAATTATACTGTAAACACCCTACCAATGTTTCTCATTAGACACATCGTGCAAACGCAAAGTAAATTAGAGTGCCTGGACAAATGTGCCCCAATCAAGATGAAATTGGACTGATTGTGTCATTTTGTAACTAAAGATATCATAGAAATTCTTGTGTAATATGGTCATTAATTAACAGCATGCTTTAAGATGAAAGTCATCAAATTATTATGGGTGGCCAGGTGCATTATCCAAGAAAAACAGCACTTTGAAAGGGATTTTGTTATTTGCAAAATGGTAATGTAGCTTGGAAACAAAATTATTACTAAACCAATCTCCAAACAGCGCACATGTAACCCTGGTCTTGGTGTTCTATTTCCAGATTACAGACAGCTTATTTCTGTAAATTTTCATAAATATCTGCAGTTTATGAGAATAATAAACTGCAAGTGGTTTACATTTCAAGACTTGGGACACTTCAAAACCAACTATAACATTGATATGATCTTCTGTAACCTTGAATTCAGACATATATGTATTTTTTCTTTTGAAAATAATGTTTTTTCAGGCATCTGCTTCCAAAACAAAGCAGTGTCATTCACGTTAATTATTTGCTTAGGTAGATATGCACCATTCTCTATTATTTCTGCTAGGAATCCGCGTCCGTATCAACACTTGCGACCTAATTTGTGATCTTGATGCTGTGTGTGAAGACTTGCACACTTATAAATCGTTTAAACCATCCAGAACTATGTTTAATGCAGTGCGGCTTTTTTTTATTGTTTTCACAACATTTTTTTTAGTCTAAGTAAAAACAGCTAACCAAATCTGTTTGATGGTTTTGTTTCAAATTGTTTTCATAATTGACACATTTAATTTCGCTTCAAGTTAATAAATGCTATAGATTTAGCTAATTATATAACTAACAAAATGGTTTTGGTAATTGACTTATTAGTTTAAACCATGTGGTTAAATTCTTTTTTAATGACTGTTTGTGTCTTTTTCCCATGCCACTGTCTGATTTGAGCATTCATTGTTATACTTTGATAACATTTTACTAGTGAACCAACAGTATCTGTAGAAACTCTACTAAATTTGGTAATTCTATAGGCACTTACGCTTTAAATGAAGTAAGAAGTGATACTGCTGTCTGCACATGCTGTGATCAACAAAACACAATGCAGTTGAAAACACTGTGTTGGTGAAAACACGTGTATGAAAGAGGTCTTAGTTGGAGTCTGCATGCACGTAAACGAACCAGTACAGCATGCAAGCGCGGCAGGCAGGTGGTTGCCAGCTGGCATCTCATGCGTGACGTCACCTCGTCTGTGTTCCAACTACCTTCCCACTCCTTCCGTTTCACCTTCCTGAGCTGCTACTTCATCCTTCCCTCTGCAACATCCACAACCAGCACACATTGCTCGAAAGCAAGTGCCAGTTACGTTTTACGCCCAGAACTTAAATTTGCGGGTCAACCATGTCACTGCTACTGGGATGGAACTGAAGTTTGTGCAGTTGCTGATGCATACATTGGCTCTTCATTTGGGTCTAGCAGTAAAGTTTAACTACTGCCTATGATCGGTGTAGTACTAATGCGTAGAAATAAGGCGACTACAAACTACCGTAGTGTATATGGTATTCTTTATTACTGCGTCATCACTTTACAACCAGATACTTTTCACTCAGTCAAATTAGTGGAGTAAAGCCGAAAAAAAATAATGCCCTCTACACTTTTCATCAGCTGAACTTGTTGGGAAGAAAGCCAATATGACTGAATAACCATTAAAAAAGGCATAAGTGACTCAGTGATTTAATTCATATGTTTAGAAAAATATTGAAGCATACACATGTATACGCTATAAACTGAGCACATAGCAGAACTTGTAATGAATTAGGAATATGTTTATTGGGCCAATATGTGTTAACTTTTGGGAGTGTTGAAACATTTACACTGGTTTTTAGTTACGTTGAAGTTTTCATACTAAAAATAGTTAAGTTGGCTGTAAAACGGCTATTAGAAAACTTTATGCAGTGCTCACTTTATCGTGAATGGCCTATACATTACTTGACCATCTTTTTAGCTTTGTTTGCATAGTTAAAATAGTGCCAGTGGTCATGCCCTTCATGGATAAACTGTTACTGTGATAAGACACTGGAGTTCTAAACAGTAAGACAAACAATCTGTGTCAGAAATGTGCTTCTTATATTTTCATCTGCAACAAGAATTTATGCTGTTCTCAAGCCTAGAACACATCCACATTTATCACCGGTAATTATTATCAAATGTGATTAGTTATCCGGTATACAGCATCACGCCTTCACAAAGCAAGGACAATAGCTCGCCTTATTTTCCCTGTCCAAACTTTTCATGTGGAGTGCCAAGTGGTCGCATGGGCGACAGAAGCATCTGCCAAGCGGACAGATGATCTCGTACTTGGTAGCGAGATCCAAAGTCTTCTTTTGTGGCTCATATCATAAAATTTACGTCAAATTCTGTGTAAGTCATTAATAATTGTTTTTATTAAATAGTAATAATAATAAAAGTAAAAAAAATATTAATAATTGTAATTAAAAATTGTATTAAAAATCATTAAAACCAAAGCAGAAAATACACTTGGAGGTTATAGGTACAATGCCACTATTGTATTTTGTGAGAAACGCATTTGCTTGGAACGGGTAGCAGGTTTTTTTTTAAGCTAGAAGAACATGTCAAAGGTGTCCCAGCTGTTGAAGGATTAATGGTGCAGAGAAAGAGAGAGGAGGTGGCTTAGCTACCACAGATAACAGAAGCGCGCTTCACACTGTCTTTGAACTAACCACAAACCTGCTTCACACAATGTTGTCTTACATTTTCCAGCTGATTAAATCACAATTTTTCATTGAAAATGTTTGCACTTTTTTTAATGTTCCTTGAAAAAGACTCCATTATAACGAAGTTCTTGCTATTACCGAGCTTGTTATTACAGGATTCTATTGTATTTGTCATTGTGTATGAGAGAGAGAGAGAGAGAGAGAGAGAGAGAGAGAGAGAGAGAGAGAGAAAGAGAGGGAGAGTGAGTCAGTGAGTCAGTGAATGAGTGAGTGTGTGTGTGAGGTGAGTGAGTGAGAGAGATTTTTGGTCAGCACTCATCATCGAGATCTTAAGTGCTGGTGAAGGGTGACCTGAGGTGAGGATGGAGCAGCACCGGTATGAAGGGGCGGGGGAAATGGGAGATCCCCGCGAAAACCCGCCGACCAGCGGCATCGTCCAGCACGATTCACACATGTGAAGATCCGAGGACTGACCATTTGCCATTGTCTTTTGTCTTTTTGGCAATAGTATTTCATATTTTTTTTAGATAGATTTGTTAGCAATGGCATTCTGCAGTGCTACAAAATGTGTTTGCAGAAAAAAAGATGTTTAAGAGTGAGTGATGGCATTCAATTTAGCCACCATAGTTACTGAAGTACAATGTGAAATTTGGCATACACACAAATACTGTAGGTTAATCTGACTTTAAAAGGTGTGGCAGTATTTTCTTGAGCTTGTACTAAGTTTTAACATTGTAAACTTTACGGAAAACAATTGATTTGCCCTTTGATTGTAGGTACCATCAGAGGAAGACTTTGCTATAATAAAACTGATATCAAATGGTGCATATGGTGCGGTCTACTTGGTTAGATTGAAAGAAACTCGTCAGCGTTTTGCAATGAAAAAAATAGCAAAAAACAAGTTAATGTTACGCAATCAAGTGGATCAAGTATTTGCAGAACGTGACATTATGAGTTTCACTGATAATCCATTTGTTGTTAGTATGTACTGCAGCTTTGAAACCAAGGTAAGAAGTTAAGTATTTTTACTGCATAAGGTGTAAAGGCTCTGTTTTTAAGCAATATAATATTTTTTACATTGTGTATAGTATTAATTCAATCAATATTATAAAATTTCAAAAATCTGTCTTCAAAATGTGTAATTAAATACATTATTATTTATGAGAATTAGTTTTCAGTCCATGGGCTGGTTTGAAGCTCAGGGGGAGCACCTGAAAGGATGAAACGGTTTTGTTCGGCAATTACCTTCCATTAGATGGGAAAGGGGGGGAAGGGACCACAGAACACCTAGTCCTGGACCAGGGAGGAAACTGTAAATTTTCCCCTCCAACTGGGAATCGAACCTGTGACATTTGCTTGGCTCACTGGCCAGGAACTCTGACCACTAAGCCAAGTAACTGGACTCATTATTTGGTAGTGGAATTAATTTTTAAACAATGTTAACTTTCAAAGACATATATATAAATTGTTATAACAAGAGACATTAACTTTTCACAATCGGGAAATCACGTCGCAAATCTGTAAATTAGAGTGATTTTAGTTTTTTTTTTTTGTAACAATGCCTAAAAAATTCATAAAAATTGTGATTATATTGTCACGTAGCCTTACCTGCAAACCAAATAATGGCCTACATTTAAGTGTGTATGTTAAAATTTTAAAAAATTAATTAGCTATTTGTTTATATGCATGTTTATTAATAAACAAGAACTGTATTGTAAATATTATCTTCGTAATCTACCAGTGGATGGAGTGTAAACAAATTTCCGTAAACTTTGCCATGTTTGTTTTGGGGCGTGATTATGTTAATGGTTACATGGGACATAAACTTTATTTATTTGTTACTTACACAAATGTATGCTGAGTGGAAAAAATAATACATTTTACTGGCATTATTTTTATATTGCATTGCTTTAAACAATAACAAATTGTGCTCTACCATGGCAGTTGAATGCAAGCTATTGTTGCATGCTGTGTTTCTGAAGGGGGGACTGTATGGGGCCTGTGTCGAAACACCTTGAGGGCTGGCCCATGACTCAAAGCCCGGGTGTCTCATGGTGGGAATCCCGCCGAAATTACGTCATAGATACCTGTCCCAACTGCACTTTTACCCTGCGAAGTGGCGTATGTGACTCAAATCACATGCGAAACATGATGAAATGTCTAATTTTAGACCCCTGTAATGCGGGGAAGACCCGACTGTTTGGCCAAGTATAAAAGCTCCGAATCAACAAATTCGGGACAGTTCGCTATTGGTCGTGCTAGAGGAAGGTGCTATGGTTGTGGAGATAGACTGGTGAAGACATCTTGGTGACGTCAGAGTCTACTGTGAGGCGGCAGGCGGCTTCCTTCGGAGCAGTGTTGGACGAACCAAGAGGACTGCTGCGGCAGGCTGACGGGCGAAGAAGGAGGTACGCGACGGGAGTCGAACCGAAGACCTCAAGAGTGAAGACAGCGGTGCACTCGGGTTGCTGCGCAGCACACAACGATTCACCACCACGGCGGACTATTAAGGTTGTACACTGTCACTACTTGAAAGACTGTTGATTGTATATATGACTGAATTTTATTGTGATTTGTACTGTTTAATTAATTGATGGGGAAAATTTTTGTGCTATAATTGTGAAAGTTAATTAATGTGTCTGTGACACAGTGGTAATTGTGTGCATAACTAATTGTGTTGTGAGAGTTATAGTTGATTATTGTTTTGTGTATTTCGTAGCTTTATGAGCTATTAAATCCAGTACTTAATTTAACTCTTTTATTTCTAATTATAAGACCTCTATCCCAAAAGAACTCATGGGAATTGCCCACATATAAAGTTTATGTCTCAAACTTGTAACACTATGTTACTGGCGTAACTGAGAGTGTTGTTTTTACAGCTTTACAAACACAAAAGATTTATCACCCAATGTGTGTTTCATACTAGATTCCATTTCTTATGCTGTGGGGAGAATGCAGACACGACAAGTTGTGTATTTGAAAATGTGCCAATGTGTTGACAGTGAGAAGTATTTAAGTCTGAAATCTTCTTTTTAATATTTTAATACGAAATGTCTTTATGGTTTATATGTATATATAAAGGATGATTCGTAATTATAGAGACACTTCTTGGGAGGTGATTCCTGAAAAAAAAAAAGTGCTGAAAACACTTATAGTCTAAAGTGGATATTAAGGGCGCTATGTGCGCTTAAAGTATGAAGTTTAATAATGTGTTCGCGAACGTAAATAAAATCAGTGTAACATTAACGAACAATTAATTTGTGAAAAAGTTTACATGAACAAAGTTGTCAAAAAGGCCCATGTACATTTTTTAAGATCATGCTCTGAACAGTATTAAATCACTAGTAGGAATCAAATTGCAATCCATTTATTTGTGGTGCAAAAAGTGGTAGCAATCCGTTCAAGTCAAATTCTTTTGAGCAATTTATAAAGAAAACCACCCACGGAACAAAAAAGGTTCCCTTGGTGTGATATTCTCAGGGTTATGTTCACTGTCAAATTCGTTGTGAAGTATTTCTTAGGTTAATGTGTAACACCTGGTGCTATGTAACCTATGTAATGTAAGCAATGCGGGTTGTCTACCACATAGGTGCTTAGCTTAACACGTACGTTGTGTGGGTATGCAAGCCCTGTATGTCGTCTTTTTACATTTATTCACAACTAAAAAATAATATGAATGTTAACAATGACATATTAACGATACACATACGTAAACATTTACATAAATTGAAGATATTTATTGGCTGTATGGGACTGATAACTGCCATTTTGGAGGAGTAATTAATGTTCACATAATGTCTCAGAACTTTACTGAAAGAAGTGAAGTAGGATGTCGGTGTATGACTGGCTATGGCCTAGAAAAGAATACTCAGGCAGCATCCATCATACTTTGCATGCTTGGAACAAAATTTATTAATTTAATCTGATACGATTTATGAACATGATTATGCTCACAAATTGGTCAGATAAGGCCTCCAACAGAACTAAAAACAAGTTCCATACTTTACTTAGTTTACGTAACTCGGTGTGGTTTCGTTGTCGTTCACGAGACACTTTCCGTTACCAAACTGATAAATTTAAATATTTGGTAATGCAGCAAACCAATACTGTAATAAATCTTTATTGTAGTAACATTCTTGATGGTGTAGATATTAAAATACAGCCTCGTAAAGTTAAAATGATGTGCGAGAACATTCGACTGCAAGGTTGTGTAACACCCAACACCATTGCTAAACGATATGTAGCCACCAAAAGTAAAACATTATATGCTACATCATGTGTCAGTTCTAGTTATTTTAATGGTAGCAAGAACATCATGACAATTTTCTAGTTATCTTACAAATATCGTCTACACATTTATTGACAACTACTGTACAGTATAGTTACACAAACTAACTAAAATAAACATAATACACATATCAAACACAATTTATAACCCTACTGCAGACAAAGCCATGTTACAATGTGTACTTGTAATTTGCTTACAATAAATGCTCAATATGTCCACCATTGACATCAATGCACAGAGTACATCTACGTGTCATTGACTGCAGCGCGCAGGAAAATATCCCATGTCTATCTGCGTTGTGGCCAGCGGCGACGGAAATTCAGCCCACGAATTCTTCTATGCTGTTCACTGGAGTCTCATAAACAAGTGAACCCATGTAGCCCCACAAGAAGAAGTCGAGCACAGTGAGATCTGGTGAATGTGGCTGGCACCTTACTGGCCCTCCGCGCCCTAATGCAATGTTCTATAAACCTCGTGTTTAAATAATTGCGCACACTTACACCAAAATGTGCTGGCGAACCATCATGTGGAAACCACATAATATTTCTTACAGCCAGTGGCACATCCTCTAGTAGTTCTGGTAGTGCTGTCTCCAGGAAAATGTGGTAAACATTAGCAGTTAATCGTCCTGGCAAAATATAAGGCCCAATCAAATAGTTCTGGATGATTCCTGCCCATCCATTCACTTGGAATCGTTCCTGTTGTCCACGTTGAAACTTGCCTCTAGGATATGCATATTATGCGAGTTAAACACACCATCTCGCGTGAAGCACACCTCGTCGGTGAAAAGAATGTTTTCCGCAAACTGCGGCTCTGCTTGACATGGCGAACTGCAAGCGTTGTGGGTAGTCATGAGGTCCCATTACCTGCACCTTTTGACGATGGTAGGGGCGTAGTAAATCATTGTGAAGCATACGTCACACAGTTGCTTGACTCGTTTGTAATCTGCGCGCAATGGCACGTGTGCTAGTATCTGGATTCTGCTCCACTTGACGTAAAATCCTTCCCTCCAAGACAGATGTCCTCACAGCATGACCACGACCCTGCCCGTCAGCCCTAGTAAAAGATCCACTCTCCCGCAGCCGCCAATCAATTGACAGAAACGTGGTATGATGTGGAACTCGTCGGTTTGGGTGCCGCTCTGGATAAATATGACGTGCAGCATGGCTGTTTCTATGAGCTGCTCCATATGCCAGCATCATATTGGTGCATTCTGCCCAAGTGAACTGTTCCTTTATAAACAATGTTGTACCACCTTCACTGTAAAAGACACTACTCCAACTGTGCAAACCCGCATTGTTATTCTTTCTCTTGCATCTGCGCAATATGTGCACCCCATTGACACTTGTTTTATGGCATTACAGACACACGGCATGGGTAACATTGTTATTACAAATAAAATATTTGCATTCAGTTGAAATGTCTATTTCTTACATGATTGTTTATATTTGGTAGAGCCATTAATATTTTCTTGTACATGAAATCAATGAGGAGCAACTGGAGCCGTCTAGCCCATGTGGCGAAACGAGAGTCTGTTGTTTTTCTCACAACGTAGTGCTACATGTCACCAAATGAGGTAAACAATTGGTTTTGAGTTTCCATTTAGGTCAGTGAATGCTGTTACCTGGCGACTTTATGTGCGCAGTTGTGCTACACAGAACATTGAATAAATAGACACCACTCGAGAAAATCAGGCAAGTTGGTTAGAACGTAACAGTCCTTTCTACAGCATTGCCAGTTGTGTGCTGTAATCCGAAAACATTTCTTTGTCTTTTTCTGTGAACATAAACGCAGAACAAACTCTGTTTTAAAGAGCATTACAGGCAACAGATATCTGTAATTTTTATGTATGATTGTTGTACCGGTTATCATTATTAATAACTTCTTGCTATTTCAATTTGTATTATTCAGTTGTTAATAGGTGAATCTGTGACAATTTACATGATATACATGGCCTAAATGCCCGTTTAACACAGTTGTAAAACACAACACTCTTGTGGTAGATAACCCACATTGCTTACATTACACATGTTGCTTAGCACCAGGTGTTACACATTAACTTAAGAAATACTTCACAATGAATTTGGCTGTGAACGATAGCCCTGAGAATATCACACCAAGGAAACCTTTTTGTTCCTCTGGTGGTTTTCTTTATAAATTGCTAAAAAGAATTTGACTTAAATGCATTGCTACCACTTTTTGCACAAATGAATGGATTGTTATTTGATTCTGCTAGTGATTTAATACTGTTAAGGGCATAATTTTACAAAATATGTACAGGCCCTTTTGACAACTTCGTTCGTGTAAACTATACACAAAATAATTGTTCGTTAATGTTGCATTGATTTGTATTTACGTATCATAACACATTTTCAAACTTCCTACTTTAAGCGTACATAGCACCCTTAATATCCATTTTAGACTATAAGTCGTATGTATTTTTTTGGCATATTTTTTCTTCAGGAATCACCTCCCAAGAGATGCCTGTTTAATTAAGAATCATACTGCATATAGACACACGCACACACACTCACACTCACAAACTCACACTCACAATCACACACTCAACAATCAACAATCAACACTCAGACTCTGTCTCTCTCTCTCTCTCTCTCTCTCTCTCTCTATATATATATATATATATATATATATATATATATATACAGGGTGGACCAGAATTCATGTGCCAAAGTCCGGGAGGGGATTCGTTATGGAAAATAAGGTGGGGTATATAAACCAACACTATTCTGTGGTAAATATTAAGGGAGCTACGCCACGTTGAAAATAATAATTTTTTAAACATTTTTCGAAAAATACTAGAAAATATAAGAGATAGAGCCACCAAAATT
>PNEQ01027607.1:0-20129 GCA_003012365.1 Medauroidea extradentata | reverse complement strand
TCATATTTGTGATTACAATTATAGTACGAAACACGTAAGTAAATGTGTTCAGTTCGTACCACGCCACGTTCAGAAAACAAACCTGCCACTAATAAACCACGGACACAAACTTTAACATACGTTTCCGCCTACGATCAAGCAACACAGAATTTGCATAAAATGAATCAATATTGTAAAATTCGACTTACCAAATTATCCCCATCATAAAGCGTCGGGAATGTATCCATTGCGTCAAAGACTAATAACGTAGATTCTATGGCAGTTCATTATTTATGCACAGTAGCACGTCACTCACACCCGCAACTTACAATAATAATAAATAGTAAAGTACTATTCATAAAAGTTATTCTAAGTCAGCTACACGTCCACGCGACACCGAAAATCACTTTGTTTACAAGTCTGCAATGTACGACCACGTGCGCGACGCGAGCGGCCATCATTGTCAATCCGCTGACGTAACTGTCGCGCGCTTGCGCAGTAGATAGCAGGGCTACTCTGCTCAATGCACGGAGCAGGTGTTGATAAAGGCGAGGTTCCCGTGTCTCTCTTCGCCTCTGACTAGGACAGGGGGTAGGAAAGGGGAGTGACAGCCGTGCGCTAGTCCGTGGGAGCACCGAGCCAGGTTTACACCATAGTAAAGGGCGGCTTACACGAACGAAATTACTTGAGAAAACTCCGTCCGCCTGTGAAACTTAGCGCAAAGCAGTCGATCTCTTATTAAGAAAGGTTACAAGTAAAAATCGCGGCGCATTACCTGAAATTTAATAAAATTACCAAGTACACAATAACTTTGTAAAATTTTAATTTTACTCAGTGCTACAGCACGAGAGCACGGCCTTACGCACCGCCACTGGTTCAACCTGTGAGAGATGACACTACAGGTAATGAAACATACAATAGTTACATTTCCATTCTTACAAGGTTAACGCCTATATTTTAATAATGGTAATACATTTCGCTGTAACGTTGAAGAAACACGACCTTTATAAAGTGAAACCTCATATTTATGTTCTCTTTATTTTTGTTTTTTCACAATTTGCCTTTTTATTATGTCCTGTTTGATTGCCATTTATGGTAATGTTAAATTTTATGGGGTATCACATCACCAAAGTCTTATTTTCCCGCTGTTTTAAGTTTTTCACCATCCAATGATAATATAAAGACAAGATGCCAGAGTCCCATGATGAAGAAAGGCCCTGTAAACTTGTTTGGAAATAGTACGAAGTTGATCATGTGCAAAGTCATAGGAGAATGACCATGATTGCGTGCAATGCTTGCATTCATGGCACAATAAATCCAAGATGGTGCAAGAGAATTGCCGCTGCTAGCACTATTGATCATCTTGAGCGCTAGCAATTGCTGCATTCACATTGGCTACATAGAGCTCTTGACTGTGTTTGTTTGTCTTTGTTTATAAACTCAAATAGCAGTAACTTTAGCCTAAAAATTACAAAATGTGTTTGAAAAGTTTTTTATCAACCGTTGTGTTTTTAAACCATTTCCATTTTAGTGCAGCGAGTTCAAATTGTTATATAATATTAGTTAAGAGGGGGGGGGGGGGAAAGCTAAAATCATTTTCTATGGAAGAAAAGTTGCAAATAATACAGAAGTGTGAAGAGTTTATGGGAACATGTGCTGATCTAAGTAAAGAACTTTCCATTCCCTCCCTAACAGTAACTATTACTGTCTAAATTTGTGGTAGGTTTCGGAAAAAAAAATTTTTAATGCTGAACAATGCAAACCAAACTATAAAAGTAATCAGACTCAGAACATTTTAATGATGTTCTCCTCAAGAGGTTTTGTAGCTGCCCATGTCGCGAATTTATTCATTAACTGTATTTTCAATTCCAGTATTGATAACTTGATTTCCGTTAGTTCACATTATCCCGCTATCTACGCAAATGTAAATAATGTTTGTATTCTGTTGCATCTCACCGTTTGAGTGCTCGTATTCAGTGAGTCTCTTTGCCTTTCACCTTAAGTGTAGTAGTATATGCTTCAAATGATGAATCTGTCATTTATTGTCTGTCCTTATTCTAAGCTAAGGTTTGATTTTGGAGAATCGGTTGGTAAAACAAAGATTGTCTTATAATGCAGCATTTACAGTATTTGATTTGTAGTTTAATTGTCAAACTTCTATATTTAGCAGTAATTACTAGAAGGTAACAAGTTACACTGGCATACGTTCTGTTTGATGAGTAGCTCAAAACAGTTCTGTGCCTGTACATACTAGTAAATGAAACCAGTCTTCATGTAGATAATGTCACCTGTCAATGTAACATTGTTGCAGATGAGATAATTGACAATTCAAGGTACAAGTGCCTCAACTTCAAGGTCACACAGAAGAGTGTCCTTCATGGATTTTCAGGCTTCTTCGACACAATCCTTTATCAAAACACGAATGTTAGTGTCAGTTTAAGCATATGTCCTTCGACCCACACAGAAGGAATGTTTAGTTGGTTCCCCATACTGTTTCCAATCAGGGTAAGTACAGTATTATTAATTATTATCTATTAACCAATAAAATGGAGTGACACTACAGTAAAATAATGTTATTTTTGTTTTGAATACATTTTAATTAATACATGTAGGCATTGTCGGATCCAAGCAAGGCAGTGTTTTCCAGCTTGCTTTGTTTGAAATTATTGTTGACGAGGTAGAAGAGGGGGTCCCACTTTGCAACTTATGTTTTTTTCTCGCCAGCTTCAACAGCATTTAAAATTATAAGTTTCCTTGACAAGGAAATGGACGTACGCTTTCGCTTCTCCATTTTTGGATCTTTCTTCGAAATGTATTTCAAATTAATGTAAAAAAATAAACGTAACACATAGAGGTTAAAACTGTAAACAAGGTCCCTACGAGGAAAAAATATAAAGTATTTACATTAGTAACAAGGTAACTTGCACTAAAAATTATAAAAACCATAAATTATTATGCTATCTTGTTTACTTGCAAACAGAAAATGGTAACAATTCAAAGATAATGTACAACAACAAAGAAACAAACTCAGAAAGTGTTTATTTTGTTTCTTTCGAAGTGGCAAAGATCGATAATAAAGGAAGCACTAGTGTGTTCCGTTTTGTTCTTTCTGCACTTTTCAGTGCCGCTGAGTCCTATGCCGTTTGAGTTGTGTTCTCTTTGCCACAAGCGCTGATGTTCTTTGATGTGCACAGTGTAGTGCAGGATCACATCATGGATGCCTTCCTTTTCGTTCCTCTCTACTTTCAGTGCAGCAGATTCAATATGCGAGAGATCGCCGACTCAATTGTTCTATGCCTCCACACAAAACTAACATCTTGTTATACGATAACATCTGTGACGTTTCCACGACTTCAGTGTTTACGTTCCTAGCAAAAACATTTTTACCAACTTCACTTAAAATATTACTTTTGTGAAAGTTTTTGGCATTTCGTACTAAGTTTTTATAAGTTTTAATTTCAAAGTGTTATTCGCTACAGTGAAATTTAACATCAGAACTACAAAAAATCACTTTAAAATGAGGTAACTTAACCTTCAAATCAATACAGTTTTGGCAGAACCAAAATAATTGTTTGTTATAAAGGGTGTTTCGTTATAACAATGTTTGTGGGGTCGAGGTTTTTTCAGTAGATAGGGCGGGGTGAGCCCCGGGGAGGAGGCGTGTGGCTTGCCTCCCGTGTCCATAGCTAACACCTATAAATAGCCTTCCAAGGTCACTTGCTTCCTGCCAGCCAGTAGTTAAATATATTTGAAAATGTTTTAATCAACAGTGGGAAGTTTTTTTTTTCACAAGACGTCAACGGCGGTCTTTGTATTGTTTTTATTATAAATATAGGTTACGTTCATGGTGGGTGTGTAGAAGCACAGTTTCCTTAATTGTGCAGTGAAAATAATGTGAACCTTGTGAGACTAAGCAATTAAATATTGAAAGTTATGATACTGCACATTATTCATGATAGTCTGAGTGGATAATTGTGTGATGTTCATGATGTCTAAATTAAATCCTGCTTGGCTAGATGAATCACTGTTTCCTGACTGGAACAAGTGGCTGCATTGTGTTGAGGAGGATGACAACAGTGAAAAATGCATTTAGTGTAAAAAGGTATTTTCTTTGAGTAGTATGGGTAGGCAGTCTGTGAAAAGTCATCAAGAAGAAAAATTCTACAAACAGTTGGTTACGGCAAGCAGTAGGTCTGTATCTATGTCAGCATCTTAAGCAAAGCCTTTAAATCACCAAGAATGTAAGAAATCAATTATATCAAGTGTTACAACAGCACCAAATTCTGAATTAGCATCAAGCACCCCAGCATCCTGTTCATTGGCTACTGGAACATCATCTTACAGTGCTGCTATCAAAGAAGCATCTTCAGGTATGGTAAATAAAATACATTTTCAAGGAGACAGCAATGTCAGAAGGGCAGAAATATTGTGGGCATTACATGTTGTTATGAAAAAAGATAGTTTTAATAGCCAGCAAGGAATAAGCAGTTAGTTTGCTAAAATGTTTCCAGATAGTTCCATTGCACAATAAATGCAGCTCAGTAGTACCAAGACTGCATACTTAGTTACTTACGGACTTGCACCATATTTTTTTCACAAACTTACTGATGAAATCCAATCCGCAAAACACATTGTTGTGTGCTTTGATGAATTATTTAATAGGGTAGCAAAGCTACAACAAATGGACATAGCTGTGCATGTATGGGATGTCGACAAGAATCAAGTAATAAGGTACTGGAACTCTTCATTTTTAGGTCATTCTACAGCCGATGATCTCTTAGAAGGGTTTCAACAGGGATTAAAGAATGTTGAACTATCCAAAATTGTTCAAATATCCATGGATGGGCCGAATGTCAATTGGTTGTTCATTAAAAAATTGAAGGCAAAAACTAAGGTGTGTTTTTAGAACTGGGATCTTGTGGTCTCCATGTTGTTCATGGTGCTTTTCAGATGGGTGTTAGAAAGACAGAGTGGGATGTGCTTTTTAATTTTTAAAGGCCATATATTCTGTGTTCAAAGACTCACCTGCCCGACGATCAGACTTCAGACATATTACAAGTTGCAGTGTTCTTCCAATGAAATTTTGTGATTGTCGGTGGTTGGAAAATGTGTCTGTTTGTGAGAGAGCATTACAAATTTTTCCACACTTAAAAAAATTTCTTGAGACAAGCAAGTTACCTGCTACATATTCTGTTGAGAAAGTGAAAAAGTGTTTGAGGGATCCTTTGCTACTAGCCAAGCTGAATTTTTTCCTCACAATTGCATCTTCACTTGAACCATTTTTAAGGAAGTTTCAAACTTCAAAACCAATGTTTCCATTTCTGCATAAGGAATTGGAGGACTGGTTAAGAGAATTGCTAGGACGTTTCATTAAGATGGAAATTTTGGAGGCCAAGACAACTGCATATCAGCTTATCAGTATTAATTTGGATGATGCAAGCCAGGGACTTCCACTCTCAAAGTTGAAAATTGGGGTTGGTGCTAAGAATGAGTTAGGAGTGGTTAATGTGAATGAACTTCAGAAACAAAGGTTCTTAATGGAATGTAAAACATGCATGGTTCAAACTGCCAAGAAACTTGTTGAACGAAGCCCAATAAAATATGAAATGGTTAAAGTTGCTTCTTGTTTGGACCCTAGAAAATTGTTGGATGAACAGGAATTGTGTAGGACAAGTATGAATACCTACATGTTTGCAAGTTCTTATTTCTGCCAAGCACCAAACTGCTCTTCAGTCTGATAGAGCTAGTGTCCAGTTCACTAAATTTGTTTCTAATATCAATTCTGACAAACTTGCATCATTTCATGTACAGAATATCAGATTGGACACTTTTTTTGCAGATATGTTGCGTGGAGAAGAAGAGTTCAAAGATTTGTGGCTTGCAGTGAAAATTATATTAATTCTCACACATTGTAATGCTTTTGTGGAATCTGGATTCTCCATCAATAAGGATATACTGGTTGAAAACCTCCATGAGGAATCTTTGATTGGCCTACGACGAGTTTGGGATGGAATTAGTAATGCAGGTGGTGAAAATTATGTTCCTGTAGATCAAGAAATGATAAAATATGCTAGAGGAGCTGCTTCTAGGTACAAAGCTGCCCTGGAGCAAAAACGTCAAAATGAGGATGAGGACAAGAAGTTGGACAGATATTGTAAGGAAGAAAAAAAACGTAAGACTAGAAATTCAAGAACTGCTTAACAAAAAACTGGAAATAGAGAAACAAAATGAAGAGTTAGATATGAAAATTAAAAAATTAAGAAAAATATGTGATGGGCTTAAAGGATAGCCAGTTCATATGTTTTGTGTAGTATGTTGATTTTCTGTTGATTTTTTCTTATTTATCATAGCCACTATATTTTAAAGACATTAGGTCTAAAGGTAAGTTTGTGACCAGTGCAAGTGAATGTACAGTGAATATGCAAGATAATTATCTAAACATTTTTTCCTATGCAACAGAAGTGAAAGAACATTATTTATGTGCCCACAGCCACATAAAAGCAGGTAATGGAAATAGTTTGCTTACAATATCTTTGTTAGTAGCGTAGGTATATCTAAACATTATGTAAAAAAATTTTTTTCGCAGTTCTGCATAATATATATATTTTTTAATTGAAGTACAGGGAAAATGTATTATTTGACAGTGAAAACAGGGAAAACTCAGGGAAATTTACTGAAACAAATTGTTGGGAACCCTGAATGATAATAGCGAAGGGCAGTTAAAAAAAGTTGTTAACATATTTATTATTTACTACATAGCAAAAATTTGCGCTCTCACAACCTAAACGGAAATAATATATCAATAAAACATATAACCAAACATGGGTAGGCCTAATTGTCCAGATCAGCTTTAAATCATTTTGTTGATTAACAGATACTGTATGATTAAACAATTATACTTTAATGACTGGGAAATATATAGGCATAGGTCTTCTGGCCTTTTCTTTTTGGTAATATGTAGGCCTACATTTTTGCAGCTGACAGGCACAAAATCTCACGTGGATTTGGTACTAACCACTGTCTTGCTTTAAAAAAATATATGTACTGTATATATATTTTTTTTTCGTACAAAACAATTTATTGAGTCTGCGTCATGAAAAAGCATGTTTAGTTATAGGACTACAACAAGAACCGTAAGCGTTTACCCACAAATTCTGTTAAAATAAAAGGTAGGTAACTTTTTTTATTTTCTGTAACACTTTTCTCTCGACGGATTGTTTGCTTCTTATTTAGCGACTGTTTTTTGTAGACATGCCACACTGCTACAAGTTCTCGTCTTTTGAAACATTTTAATATCTCGTTATCATTGGCTTGTACAGGCTGGGTGTGATAATCCCTGTGTTGCAATATATTACAACTAAATACATGCACAAAATATTAAAATAACACCTTACAACAAGAATCACTAACGCACATGAACACACGAGAAGCTCAAACACTCGCAAACGGCCGTCCTTTGTTTTGGTTGCCGGATGCCATATTATCCCATTAGCGATTACAGGCTGGGTTTTATAATCTCCACATTACAATATATTTAATATAAGCACAAAATATTAAAGTAACACATTATAAAAATCTCAAACATATATTTGAACACTGTCACTTTTTCACATCTGCAAATTGACGTCCTTTGTTTTGGTTACAGATAGACTGATAATGGTGTGGTTGTTGTAAATTAGTTATAAAATTATACTATTTGAATAAAAATAATAAAGTTAACTTACTAACGCTGGATACGGAGCCGTGCTACTGTATTGTGTTTCCTCCAAAATGCTTGCTTATTTTTTACCCATAATACACACTATTTTCAATGTCTGCAAAGGATGTTAACCAAATTTTTGATCAAGCCTGCCACTACTGCTTCATCAGGTCATACGATCACATCTTGTTTTAAATTCTATGTTATTCTGCCAAGTGTTTGGCATGTTTTAAAAATATTGGTAGCATCGGCTGTCAAAACATTTAATTCTTATATGGTATAGACAGTACCTCGCTTTGTATTGTTGTTAAAAATATTTAAAGTATAAGAATCACTCGCAGGGGAATCTTTTTTAAAACGTAGCATGCAGAAAAACTTCAGCAACTGTTGTTGGCAGTAATAAAACCACGCACACGAACATTAGAATTAATTTTGATGTAAAATCGAGGACCAGTATCATTGTTCAGTAGATAAAACAGTAAAGACAAACAGTTTAATAGTAATTACAAACACGTCTGGGAGTCGTAAAATATAGCATTTCACTGAATATCTATAACTTTATACATTCTTAACTTTATGCATTCTGACAATTGTATAGACATACATTTTATTCTGATATTTGTGCATTTGTGATAAAGACAACATATTTTTCATCGTACAATATGTGACATGTTATGTAAACTTAATTTAGTTGCGAAGCATGCTCAAGCTATCTCTTGGTGAATCTATGAGCTCAGTGACGCTGATCGCAGATAGTATGCCCGGGTATTGGCTAACGATGGAAAGTTTCTAACCTCTCTGAACACATTGACCTATCTTCGCCCTGATCATCGAGTGCTGTAAGAAATCCTGGCAGGGAATGGGGGCTGGGCTAGCTGACAGATGGGTAGAGCTGAGACTATTTCTTCTCTGCAGACAGAGGGGAAAGTGCGCTCCTGGAGAGAGATGTCCTAGAGTGAGGCCATGTACTACTTTCGCTTTCTGGAGTAATAAGTGACACAAGATTCTTTTCCTTCAGATTTGGGGTAGGCAGTGTAGTAACTCACCTTTCTAGAAGATATGCTGCAATAGGTAGTTGTTTTCGTTTGGAGACGGGCTCCTCTCGATTTGGCCATAGGCTATCCTTGGTAGTGAACTCCTGGATCGTGCGGTGTAGGGCCACTGAGCACGGCTGTATTTTGAAGGGGCTTAGCACTGGCACCCGTTGTCACTTGATTTCCCGGAGCAATTGAGAAAGCAAATCCTCCCATGGGGACGTGGTCCGGGATTCAAGGATTGTACCCGGATTCAAGGATTGTACCCAACTTGATTTACACCATTTGCCGAGTTCCAGCAGTGTTGGTTCTGGACCCGGTAATTTCTACAGTGCAGAAATGACTCGGAGGGGCAGCCAATTTTCTATTGGGCGATGTTGCCAACGGCGATAGCTGCTTGGAATAATAACTGCTCTGAGTTTCTGTTCTCCTATTGCCATTCTATTCTCCTCAGTCATGTGAATAGGGAGGATGTTGTTCGACATAGCTAAAGGAAACATTGAAGTTTTGATTCACTGAAATACATATTGACTGTTTGCACCAAATTACAAAGTTTACACTATTATACAGAGTATGTATTTATAATACAGTCACGGATGATATTTACATACTTCTTTTGAACCCAAAACACTGATATAGGTTAGAACTCAACACACAGTTGCAGTACAGTTGGGAGCCTCGTTAATACTACTTCCATTTTCTGCCTCTGGCGGAAGTACTTGGGCTCCTTACAACTAATTCTCGAACTGACAATAGGGTGCCTTCCCATATGCCGCACGTAGGATAGTGTGCCTCGTGTCCCCACCTTACATTGAGAACTTGTGCAGCGTAAGTGAAGTAGGGTTTAGGTGTGCCTGATCGGTCTACAACTTCGAATCAAAAGGTAGGAGTATAGCCTGGAGGTGAAGGAGAGGTTGGTTTAGGTGTACCTGGCTGGCCCACAACCTTTGAGGAGGATGAGTGGGGAAGTGCCCAGTTAGCTTGGTGGGAGCCAAGCCCTAGACAACTGATTTAAGCACGCACTTGTCCTCCTTATATACCCGTCCGAGGGAGTGAATGTCCCTTTAAGCAGGTGGAGAAAAATGGCAGACAGCCAAGCTGACTTTTGCTCTTGCAGGTGTGCCACATGCATTTAAACAAATTAAGCCCCATGAACATAACAAAAATCCGTAGTGTCTTAATTGCCACATGTTGCTGTGAAATCATAAATATTAACAAGTAAAACACATATAATTAATATTAAATACATTTATGAGCAATAATACATACATAAATACAGTTCATATTTCAAGTGTATTTTGCCATGTTTGCACTCATGAAATGTCTGTGCACGTAGTTGGCACTTAGTGATAAAATATGGCCATGTTGGTAAATAGTCTCATAAAGTTTGTTGTTGAAACATAAAATATACCCTGGATAATAATATTAATGTTAGCATTCAGACACTGGATGAGATATTAACGTAAGTACGTGAAACAGCAGATATATTAGGTTATTTTGGTCGTAGGTTCACAACACTGGCATGAAAACGGCAACACGGGTTTGTGTAAACATATTTGTGGAGGTGAACTAGGGAAAATATATAAAGTAGTACTCTGGGGTGCATCAATGTTGCTTGATGTTTGTGCGTAGAAGTTGAATTGTATGGTCGGAAGGAATCTACATAGCGAGACAAAAAGGTTTATTAATTATATAAAATATGGATATGTTGATTTCAATTGGCTTTATTGCATTATTGTTGTATTTACATAAATAAAAAAATACACAGAACTACATTCAATAATTCCTTGCCAACTGTACAATAGCAAGGCAACAGTTATGTTCAGTTACATACAGTAACACCTATAGGCTGTTCAGGATAAACTGAGCACTGCGTGCCATTTTCTGTAACTATGTCTTCATCGTTACCATTTTAAATACAAAAACTTTCGTGTAACTAAAAACTAGGGTAAACATTTCACAACTCTCAAAACTTTACTTTTATAGCCCCAGTAAATACATTTTTTAATAAGTGTTTGGAAGTACTCACTTTAAAGTGAACCGCCAATAGTGATTTTTTGAAAGGCTAAATATTTTGTGCTCACTTTATTCCTAATGGCCTGTAACGTAAATGCTGTAATAAAGTGTAACAAAGACTTCTTGGTTGTGCGTGACAAACTACTGTTGTCCAAATTTGGCTTTTGAGAAATACTTCGAGGTCATATTTATCACCTATGGTCAGATAGGGTAATTGTCATTGAGGGGCAGTTATGAACTTGCTTTATCTATTTTTTCCCAACAATGGTATTGTAGGTGATGGGCAATACTGTATGTTTCTTATATGCTGTGTATATTGCATGTTCAGAACATTTATTTTAAACTGGAAATTTTACTTTTCCATTTGTTCAATTCTAATAAAACTTTGTATGTGGGAAATAATAATTAACACTGTTGACGTACAAAAACAAACCTCTTCTTGTCACAGTTTGTAGTATGTATAGCAATCTGTGAAGGAATATTCAACATTAATGCGTATTGGATAGGCTGAGGCAATAGTTTCTTAACAATAATATTTATGTGTATTTTATGCCAAAGTATAATTTCTACCTTGCCAACTAACCTCAAACATAGTCCCAAGTACTCATTTCAATTGCATTGGTATGCAGTATTTTCTGGCTACAATTTCGTGAGGTAGTACGTCTGAGAAAATACCATATATTGGGAAATGCTGTACTGATTTTAGTGAAATTTGGGGTATCAGTTTACAAAACAGTGTACTTTTTAATGGAAACTGTATATGGCAGGGATGCCACCAAGTTCATTTCCAAAATCCTGTAATTAGCATTAAAAAATCCTGTAAAATCCTGTAATAATTCAAACTTACGTCTACGTACTTTTCCGAAGTTTTTAGAAGATTCTTGCTGTAGAATTTTGATAGTGAAATTAATATGTATAGTAAATTATTATAGTATTGTGAAAAATTGAGATGTTATACAGGAAGCCATTTACTGTTAATGTTTTTTACAGACTGAACTATTTTCTAATCTGTTTCGGTAAAGTAGCAGTGAAACTTTTCACCCGTTTTCCTGTTTGGAAAAATTTGTAGAATGAGTGCGAACATGTTCAACTGAGTACTTATTGTTGAAAAATTAATATATCTGCATAGGTTTAATTATGGCCTCGAATGAGACGTAGTTTGCTTGTATCATGGCGACGCACATAAAATGTAAATACACGTAATTATTAACATAATCGCCGCATGTTTTCACCAAAATTTTTGGCACAAAATATGGGATGCAGCCATTATGAGGGGTTTTAAAAATTTTCCTTTTTTATTTATTTTGGCATAAAATAAAACACAAATTTACATATATTTGCTTATATATAGCATGACCTTTTCTGCAAAAATAAAGGGCAAGATTTGTAGGTTTAAAATAAGCATGAAAAATACTAGTGAATCTTGTTAATCCATTCATGTACGTCGCTAATTTTTGTGTCAATTGTTGACAAACACAGATGTTAGAAATATCCGTGAATATCTAAAATTATCCGTCTGTCCGTTTTAACCTTTAAATATCCGTTAAAACGGATAAAATCTGTTAAAACGGCAAGCTTGGTATGTGGTAATTATTTGTGTTAGCTTCCACTGCCCTTGAGGAACTAAGGTAAGTCTCATTATTTATGTTGGTAACTTGTTGATTTACTCAGCACCTCAAGTAAGTGTTCATTTCTTGTCTATTGTGTTTTAAAAATGCACCAGTCTTTATGTCCACAATCATGTGATTACTGCTTGCTGATAGGTGTGGGCATAAAAACATGCAAGCATGCACACGCATGCACAGAGAGAGAGAGAGAGAGAGTAGGAAGCAAGTAGTCTAGGTAAGGGTAGTAAAGCTGGTTTGTGATAAAGTGAGCACTTTCGGAGAACATCCTGCCGAGAACAGTACTTATAGAAAATAATAAATTGTGGCTTCAGGCATTGACTTTAGCGTGCTATACACTTCCATTGTTAGCGAAGGGAGGTTTGTTTATGTTAAAGGTTGCAGAAAATACAGTTTATCTGAGTGGAATAAAGCAGTCAAGGTTTCATAAGTGGTTACTTGATCCTGAACCACCTATACTACAGCATGTATGCAGTGTAGTGTGAGAGTACTGTATTTGATTTTTGTGTTGTGATGTAGGAGCCGGTCCACTTGCAGCCAGGAGACGAGGTAGCAGTTCATTTCTGGCGCATGTGCAACAAGAAGAATGTGTGGTACGAGTGGTGTGTTAGCAAACCTACCCCGGGACCCATACATAACCCCAACGGCAGGTCGTACACTATTGGGCTGTGAATGTTTCCTTGAACTGCCAGAGAGGTTGTTCCCTCCTCACTTGACTTTGGTACAAAAGTATATATTTTTAAAATTGTGATCACTTTTTTTTATTTAGGAATATGTTTAGTTATTGTCAACAGGCAGGAAATAATATTCTTTTAATGACATACATACTACATACATACCTCTTTCCAAGGCATTTGTTAACTACTGTTTATAAATTTTAGTTAAATACGGTTAATAGTACAGTTGTGAAATAGTTTTCCAAGTATATAGCACCTCTTTATTCATATAAATGCAGAGTTTCATGTACAAGTAATCTACAGTATTACAGTTTCACGCAGACATGAATGTAAGAAAACAACGTACCTATATGTAATAATCCAGTAATGTAATGGTGTCAGGCAGTAACCAGCAGTAGCCTCTCAACTTACTGAGCTTGACAGCTGTTAACAACAAGTGTAAAATGTTGCTATGACGGATATACTTGGTGTGAAGTAACTATTTTGTCAGATCAAATTCTTAAGTATTTTTATATTTACCAGTCTATCTTGTTAAGTGGTTGTTAATATGTACAGCCTGTATTGTGAACACGTTACCTTCTTCTAAATATCGATGTTGTCAGCCGTTGTGTTTAGTATTATACTGTCAGTCTTATACATAATACGTACAATAAAGTTGGTGTTTGTTTAAGTATCTCTGTGTTGGAGAGTTGCTGTATGAAGATAGGTGTGTAAAGGTCCCGGTTACAAATACTCTGTAGATTCTTATTGACTTAGCAGTTATTATTTTACCAGTGGTTTCAGCACACTCTGTAATGTATATATGCTAGTTCTGAATAAGCTGCATACTGTAAAGTGAAATTTTTGAGAACCCTCGCAACATACATAATAACCCATAAATATATTTCATTTTGGCTCCAGGTGCTAGCTCTAAGAGTGCCAAAATACGTGCACATTGTTTGTCGTATAACAGTGTGGTTATATTTACTGAGTTCTATGTCACACCATATTTTTTCTGGAAAATACTCTGATAACCTACCTACAGTATATTGATACATAAAGCCACATGTTAAAAATTTTTCCATTTAGATGTTTTATTTCTACATGCAATAGAAATAGATATGTAAACCAATAACTTTTTTTACTCTGCTATTACATGCCTGTTGGTTCCTAGGCAGTTTAAACACACAATAGTTTCAGACATCAATCAGGACAGTAATTTTTCTATTAACATTTTTGCAGTTCGTACAGCTGCTATTGTAATATCACTAACAGTAGTTTCGTATCTATATTAACAAATCATTATACATTTTTGTGAATGATATGATTTAAAGTTTGTTTTAATAGAAATAAAATCAATATATGTACTTTATTAGATTGTCGTAGAGAAGTATAAGTTGTCCAGTGACGTGCTATGTGGTTATGCAGTACCGCAAGGGAGTGCAGTTAAACCCTATTAAGACATTTGTGATGGGACAGGAAACTTTAAATGGGAAACTCGTTAATAGGATTAAACTCTAATTGCTTCATTCTCTACTAGATTGCTGCACAATTCTTCTAGCAGCAAGTTAATTAATTTCATGGTAAATGGCAGTATAATTAGTCATAACTCTGCACGTTTAGAAAAAACTCACACGTGTTAAGCATATGGTATGGTTTGAAGAATGTATTATTTACAGCAGAGCATGTATACAATATATTTTGTTTAAGATTTCAGTTATAAAAAAATTGTATGTCTTACATACAAATGTATGATTATGTTCATACAAGATGTTCAGGAACAAATAAATTGTCACTCGATTGAAGCATATTGTGTCAAGGAACTAATGCCTACAGAACTTGCTACTTGTAGTGTGCCTCAGCTTGCCATAAAATCTAAAATGGAATTGCAGAAATGACAAGTAACAGCTAACAGATATATACAAATGAGCTGGTAGAAGAAACTTAGCAGGGACTTAAAAGTGCTATCTTGGCCATGTACAGCCTTTACCAACCTCAATATCTTGCAGTGTGTTGTGCTATCCTCTTGTAAAATCAACAGTTACTGTCTCTTATTACAGACAAATGTTGTCTTGGTGTAGTCTGTACAATACTATTGTTCCTCTAATGTGCTGGTAACTGTCAGGACTGAAAGTAAATATATGGTTCTTCTCTGCAGTCAGTAGGGGCACATCTGTAATACTGAGTGTTTTCATCCTTGTGTCATTATGGCACTTAAGTTAGGGTTTTGTCATATCTACATACATACTGTCTGTGAGAGAGGGTTTTTACCACTCATTTTCATTTTTATTGTGATGTAAATAGAGTAAAGATTTTGCTTTTCACCAAATGAATTAATGAGAGAGAGATGGACGACAAGTCGTAAATTAAAAAGAGCCATTTGCACATTATCTATGAAGTAGAAGACCTTATTCTAATATACAGTACTTGGAATACATATTAACACAGAACTATGTGTATTTTCACACACGATCATGTATGTTTGGCGATGCTGGTTACTGTTTATGACGTAGCTGGTGGAAATTTTCTTTTTCAAAGAATATGTGATTCTGTTACAAACTACGTAGTTTTTTTCTTTTCTTCAAAAATAGTTTGTTTTATTTTTCTTTCTGCCTCCCACTTTTTATAAACAAATCTTTTGTTGAAATCTTTTAAGTATGTAACAATTCCAATAATGCAGACAATAAAAGTTGAGTAAGAAGTTCAAATATGTTGTAGTTCTTTATAAAATGTTTTATAAGTTCAAGAAATGATCTTTGTTTCTAGCAGAAGGTGTGTTTGGAAAAGAAAATTTTCTGTTTATGGATTTGCTGTTTTACGAGAGATTACTTGTTTAGGGTGTCTGCTTCTTTTTTGTCCGTGTGTACAAATAATACAAATGTTTTCAAGCAGGTTTTATATTGGTTTGTTGTTGAGATTGACACAGTACATTTTTACAGTACTCCTGTTGACCACAAATAGCGGTGGTATTCACTTGTCTGTAATGCAACATCTTCAAGCCTAGGTAACATCAGCATGTTGATGTTTTCCTCGCAAGCTGCGTAGATTGCAGAGTGAAACTATTTACCACTGCCTGTGCCTGATTCACATTAGCTACACTCTATGTACATACAGTAGATCGCAGTTTTAACTAGCAGGAAGAATAGTGTATAATGTCCATTGAATAGAAGGCTTATAACTGTAGTAAATTTTTCTTCCATTTCACAATAGTTTGTATATACAGTAGACCCCCAATTTAACAAAATGCCTCGGGGACCCGAAAACGTGTACTCTAAATCGATGTTTCGTTAAATCCAACTTTATATCACCCCCCTCCCCCCCAAAAGGCTTAATCCGGTGGCATGTTTTGTCAGAAATTGAGGTAATTTTATGAAAGTATGATAGCCTACAACAGTAACATACCGCAGTTACCATCAAAAGGTAAGCCACGGCTGTAAAAGAAAACATTCTGTGAAAAAAACTTTAAAAACTGCCAGTGGAACACTCGTCGAGCGCACGCCTGGCGAGTTAGGCCGCCCGCTCGCGCGCATCAACACGTGAAAAGTGATGATAAACACAGCCGAGACGTCCTTCTTTCCATCTCTCTCCTGCCCCTCCAAGAAAATTTAGGAAATTTCCATTAAAAAAAAAACAAATGAAAACTGAAGTAAAAGTTTGCGAGATAATAGTAAATAATAAATATGTGCAGCGGCGGCCATTGTAAATTACAGGCTGCCGCACTCGTGTAGCAAACTGATTGCTGCTCGCTAAAAATACTTTGCACTCGAGCGTTTTTTAGTATCTGCGAAAAATATTATTTATATTAATAAATTTGTTGTAATAGTCCGCATAAATATTACAATAACATATTTATTTTTATAGATATGCTGGTTTTATCACTGGAAGTGATGGAAAATAATCACGCTGGACACCTGCTTTCTATCTGCAAAAGAATTAACTGGTAAAGCACGCTGCACGGTAGCGCATTCTGATGGAGACGCAAAGCACTATCTGTGAATTAGTACCCGTGCTGTCCGCTGCCGCGCTGTGTGGACTGGGTATCTAGATGCTCATTCACTTGCCAGCCGCCAGGATGAGGATCTAGGCACGTGTTTGTTACGCAACACGCTCGCTCGACCGTCTTTGCTCGGCCGCGTGCGCTAAGCTCAAAATCACTCCCGCAGTCAAAGTTTTCAACGAATTTTAAGGATTTTTTTTTTGTTTATCGACAGATGGTTTAACACTATCTATGCAGAAATAATGAATATACTGCAGCCAGCAAACATATTTTTAATAGACTTACACTACACTTTATATTTTATTTTATCAAAGTTACTTAGATATTTAATACATTTTTGGTTATTTTTTGATAGTTCATAAAAATCCTTTCGTTAAATCGCTGTTTTCGTTATTCCCGAGTTCGTTAAATCGGGGCTCTACTGTAGGTATATGCAGTATGCATGCACAGTAAGTTCTTCTGTTAAGATGTTCCACTACAGTGCCACCTTAATGTTTACAAGGGTGCTTTCCAGTTATAGTACTTGTGCTTCTGTTAAGGTGTATGCTATTGTGCTAAAGCAGTACCATTTTTCAGTGTATATTGACATTGGGTGAAAAGTTCTGGAAAATATTTCAAGTATTGATCACAATGAATTTTTCTGTGTGAATATTGTCTGTCTTACTTACCACTATCCGTGCCCACAGTGCAGTATATGTTATGTGCTTGCTTCTTCTATCTACACGTACTGCTTCATGCACGGTCATGGCTGATGACTGTCATATTAGTTTTGCGTGTACAGTATATAAATTTGTAAGGAGGAAAACAAATTTTGGAAGTTACTTGATGTTTGAATGGGAAACAAAAATTTTTGTATCTTTTAGCTTAAAGAAAATTAATGAAACTTAGACTCTATATTAGGGATGGGTCAATTAGATTCTTCGATTTCTCGACACCGCCGATTCTCTTAAAATGGATACTGAGTACAGAGTACTCAAAAAGTCAATTCTGAGTAGATTTTTCACTGGTCGGTATGTAAACAGTAGAACTTTAAACATGACGTCCACAATATTTCAGTCTATAAAAACTCTTGTGAAGCACAAATTAACAATTAATAATCTGAAAACAGTAATTTATTTACCTTTTTAAACTGGGTGTTGGCAAATATTAGCACTAAGAAATACAAGAAATCAAACAAATTTGCAGTATTTCATCGCACACTCGTCACCAACGCATAATAGTCGGATCTAATTTTTAAGATGAGAGAACTGGTGAAAATACTTTCATTGCATAATCGCACTGCAAGGTTTTGTTTACGTTTCTGCACCAGAGATGTTAACAACGTTCAAGTATGAAGTCGTACAACACTAGAACAAATTGGTTGCCTAAATAATTTATTTTAGTTAATGACAAAATGTTTCACTGGAATAAATTTGCAACATCATAGCACCACTAGTTTAACAGTTGGTCATCTTGTATGCTTGTATGTTTGTCTCGCTCGTCAACTCTCCCAACTAAATGTAGCATAGGCCTATCTATGACATCGCAAAACAAAAACCATGTTTGAAAACACTGCGACTGTAATAAACTGCAGCTGAAATACACAACTGTTTACTCGTTATTGTAAATCACTTTCTACCTCACAAGTATTTGAAAATCTCAGTCAGAAAAACCAAAAAAATACAAATTTTTTACTGTATAACTTGCAGAAACTGAAATCAAAAACATTAAGCTAAATGGAGCACTTAAAACTACTGCATCCATCGTTTTTCTAACAACCAAAAGTGCTTATTTACTGGTACATTTTTATTTACAATATTTTTCCTAGGTAAGTAAATACTGCTGATCACGAGATGTTACCTCGAAGTGTGCATATTTTATTACGCTCAAAATTGGGTTGTTAACAAAAACCAACCTAACCTCCAAAGTCTAGTATGAAAATCATCTTTGCTTCAGAGTTCAGACATCAATATTTCTGCGAAAAATATTGACTTACGTTACTAAGACTTTAAAAAGTTACACACTGTGTTAATTTATATTTTTTTAAGTGTCATTATTACGTACCTATTATATCATACCTGCTTGTTTGAAAATATTAATGCTGCAATTATCAGGTATATTATCTTTTTTCCCCCCTTTCCTTTTTCTAGCTAACTTTATAACTCAGTGTAGGCCTATAGGCTATAGTGTATAATTGTGTATTCTCATTATTAGTATATAAAATTTATTTGGTCCATTTTATTACAATTTTTATCCATTATTTTGTCTCATTAAAATTATAGTTATAATGAACAGTAAGTATCCAAGGAAACATTTTCATTTATGTCCAAACAACATACATTATATGTAGTAGTTTACTGAAGAAATCAAACTACTCAGAATCGAGAATCAAAATTAAGGAATCAAATTTGAAATCAAATTGGTAAAAATCAGTACTCAACCCATCACTATTCTAAATACAATACTTTTATAATGTCAGCAGACAATGGAAGTGTGAATGTTACATTTTGAAATTGGAAATATAAATATATTGGAATTAAAAAAAAAACTGAATAAGTAAGCTAGCCATTATACAATTTTAGTTGTTCATCACATCTACATTTGACAAGCTCATGGATTTTTGTTGAACTCGAAAACTTTGGTTTTGCTGATACTTATGATATGTAATTATTTCAATACACGAAATATTTTCACATCCATAATCATGATTGAAATAACTATATGTATAACAAATACTGTATGCAGCATTTGTACTTAATCTAGTGTTTGTGAAATACAACAAGGTCTTGAACATAGGTATGGTACCCTGCATTTCAGTTGTAAAGTTTTGTATTTATTAAAATTTATCGAGTGCTGCAACTTAGTGGAACCTGATTAAGACGAGAGTTGACAAAGGTGGCAAAAATTGTCGTTCTATAATTTTCTTGTCTCTAGCAATATTACCACTTAATACTCTCATAAATCCCCATATGTACCTAGGCAGCATGCACTCCCTTTAAATCAAAATGTTTTATTTGAGATGCAATAATAGTAGTTTTACAAGTAAAATAGGTACTTACAGTAGAATCCCGATTTAACGATATGCCATGGGACCCGAAAATGTTAACTTCTTTTAAATTGATGTTTTGTTAAATCTGACTTTTC
>PNEQ01027606.1:21713-35443 GCA_003012365.1 Medauroidea extradentata | reverse complement strand
ATATATATATATATATATATATATATATATATATATATATATATATATATATATATATAACAAATTATTCGAAATTCCGATATTTCAGATTATGGAAAAGAGAACATTAATAATATACCATATTATTAGTAAAACTAAAGATGTAAATAACGGAAAAATAATGTAATAATTTATTGGATGAAAATCTAACATTTACGCCATTAATGTAGAAAATTATATTTTAAAAAGCAAAAGAATAAGAATGAATATAGTTAAAAATGAAATTATATTTGAGTAGTCCAGTTCCAAAACTCGCCTTGTTCACTTTCACTGGGACACAGCAAATCGAGAAAAGCTGATATGCAAACATGGTCAGACCAAACACAGGGCAGTTACTAATAATTACATAAATCATCTCGAATATGTTCCTTGAGATCTTTGAAATATAACTGTAACCAGAAATATTATACAAAATAAAATATGTTGGACATTAAGAGTTTTGGAACAATACCTTGGACAAGGAGAGTTTTGGAACAGTATATAATACAAAATGAATTGTTTTTGAGGAAACTCTCTGTGACACACACTGTCATTCATGTCATGTTTTATTATTACTATACAGAATATATTATTTAATACAACACAAAATTACTTCAAATTATCATTCGCGTTCAATATTGTCGCTAACAAAATATTTTGAACTGTTTCAATACGTTATGCTCTCAAATCTTCATTCACCATGGGTTCATCATCATCTTCATGCACAATAGCGTATTCTCCGGCAAGAACGCCTCTAAAAAATGCCAAATTTGCATTCTCCTTCTATTCAGGGTCATAGTGCTTCGACAGTAGCTTATTCACATCAATGGCTTCGACAGTGTGTGGGTTAAGTCCTAGCAGAACTATTTTTGGATTTATTTGCTGAAAACACTTGCCTCGTCTGCAGATACCTTTACTTTCGATAAGGTCAGTTCGATAATTGGGTTCCTCTCGAATGAGAACTTTGCCTTCTTTTGATTTTTTCAAAACGAACTGCTTCGTGTTACAAAATTTGAAGTGCCGTGAACTTGTACGACGCACAATTTCTGTAGTAGCTGATTTACAATCGTAGAAAGCAAAACCAGCATTACCGGGCCTAACAACAGTTCCGAACTCTCCTAATATATCAAAATATTCTTGGGGTGACACAATTACTTCCTTTGCTTTAACCTTTTTCTCAATACGACCAAAAACATGGTCTGCTGGAAGGAATGAGTGTCCAGGTACTGGAAAAAAAATTATGTGTACGTCCTTGATATGTTGTGGTGCTTCACACTTTAACCATTTTGATACCATATTTTTGTTTTGGCCCCCGCCGTCATCAACAAAAAGCCTTATAGGTGTTATGGTGGTATCCATGACAGTGTTCTGCAAGCGGTGGTAAATACATGATGAAATTTCGTTAGAGCCTTTATGTGCATCAAGTTCTGTCCGTGTGTAAATAAACGTGTTAATGGTGGTTTGTTCTGTTTTAGACTATCCTCGACACACTTTAAAATTATACACATAGAATTGCCTGCTATAACAGGCATTTTGATCTGGTATCTTTGGCAGTACCATATTCTTTTGGCAATCAAAAGAAAATGTGATGACACTGTCATGATTTTCTTTAAGCATTTCATAGAAAGCTTTCGAACGGAGTTTGTGGACCCTATATTCGACTCTCAGCCCACGTTTCACATTCACATTGTTCTCGGTTTTCATTTTACCTTCAAGTTCAATACAGCGAGAGCACTTATCTGTAGCTGGACTACAAAAGCTGATATTGCAAATCATTGCCAAAAATGGTTCTGAAGTAGTAATATTTGACTCTTAAAAGACAATCATCAGTAGTAGTATTGTGCATCCTGACAATTCACTTGGAAGATATTGTTTCGTAGAATGTTCCCTGCTATAGTGTGACTCAAGGGGCTAAGGACGCTATAAAAGCTCGAAGATTTTGCCTCCGTGCTGTATAATGTTTAGTACGACGGTCCCCTCCGCGATTTTCTTTAGGTGAAGTACCTTTACGTAACAGTTCTTTACCAAGGTGCTGTACTTTGAATTTGGAGACACCTAATGTATCAAGAAACGCTTTCTCGCAAACGTGTACCAAAACGAGCCCTGAAGCCTGGCTAAATAGTGGCATGTGATATGTCACAGTGACAGTTTTCCTTGACCCATGTTGAGTTATTGGACGACTTCGTTTGGGAACATTATTTATGACATACCTTAAGATGTAATGGTCCTGTGTTGTCTTGTCGCTGGTAGCATAGAAATACTGGTGGGAGTGTCGAATATCTTGCTTGCTTAATTTGCTACACTTGAACATTGTCTGGACTCCAAGAGAACATGTAGGACGCTGTGGCAGTTATTTGGAAGAATACCCGAAACAAGTAGGCCTACATAATTTTCCTGTCATTCTCTGCAAAATAAAACAATCAAAACGACCATAACCTCTAAACCTTTCAGATTCAGTTTGTCTTTACATTCAACACATTCTTTGGCAGACTTTACGTATGCAAACACAAACTGAAACACAAAAAGTTTGGTTACGGTCTAATTGATTGATGAGCGCTGTTCACATCATTACCTCAGTTCATTTAGTAAATTATGTGACATTTTACCTCCTTTTCTTTGCTAGGTTTTTTGCCCATTCAGAACTGTTTCGTTGTTTCTTTCTGCCTCTTCCTGCTTCTGCAGGAATCATTGTAACATACTTTCACGCCTCGTTTTCACTAGCGTTCATGTTTACAATAGTTAAAATTAGGCCTACTTCTATATAGTTATGTTAACAAATGAAAAGGTTCTGTGATGTTAAGAAACAGTTTTACCTTTTAAAACAAGTCTTACATTCGACTTTCTATTATGTGGACATAACTACGTTTGATTCATGCAGTTAGTTTGTTCATGGCTGCTGATAGAACAAGCAGAGATTTGAAACAATTTTTCTGTGTGAACATCCTGAGGACGAGAAGAGTTGTGGAACAGTAGCTGTTTTTTAATGTGTGTCTGTTATCGAATATGAGATGTATTGGCAACTATCATACTGTTTTCTATTGTGCACCTTTAAAGGCTGTGCAAAACAATTGTTAACTCAATTTTCCTTGGTGGTGGACAAGGCGAGTTTTGGAACTGGATTACTCATTTATTGATTATAAGAATTGTTTATTCAAAAATGAACTATTGTATAAAATTATGCATTTTATTAGACGTAAAAAACATAAACTATTTTGAATTGAAAAGCGAGAAAGATCACAGAGTGATGAAGATGATAAAATATTTATTCTTAAATGATAATTTTAGTACATAACCATTGAATAATTATCAAATTGAAAAAACGAATAAACAAACAAATGAATAAACAAATTAACAGATTAATTTTTATATATCATTATACATGTGTTTTTATTTTTATATATTACTAAACGTTTGTTTAATTTTTATATATTATTATACATTTGTTAAATTTTTATATACTATTATACATGTGATTAATTTTTATATATTGGTATACATTTGTATAATTTTTATATATCAATGTACATGTGTTTAATTTTGATGTATTATCTCAGTTATTAAGGGAATCAGTTGCTCAAAATTTTATATAAATAATAGTTATGAATTTAAAAATCATCTGGTTCAACCATTTAACAAACTTATAATGTGGCCTTTGGTTATATCGTCACTGGCTAAGTACTCTTGAAAGTATTTACGTATCTATACAGTTTACTGATTCCCCGCCGGGAATCGAGCCCGGAACACCTTGGTGGGAGACGAGTGTGCTGGCCATTTCGCCAACCGCGGCCCTTCAACGTTTGACGAAGAATACTGTATACTGGCATAATATTCATGACCGCATATTTTTGACAAACCGATCATTTAAAGTGTTTTCAGCCTATAGCGATGCATCTATGTACTAACACCTTCAGTTTGACGGTGACTTACGGTTGGAGTGGCAAGTTGTTCTTGGATAGTAAATTGCGCGATAATTTTTCTGCTGTTGCTCTCCGACTAACGTATAGCCTATTACCAAAAAATTTCCGATACTAAATAAACCATTGTTATTGTATTGTTGCCATGGTGAAAACCACTCACATGTCGGGCAACGATGGTGTATAACTGCACGTATACTACAGATAAGTATCACAGCTCTGGCGTCGAGCCACTGTGACGATGCCAGTACACAGATATGTAGCTGCGTGTGTAGTTGGTACAGCAGACATATGTTACACACGAACTTTGAACTGCTGCTGCATGTCGACGAGGTAAGTATGGTACGCGGAATACGTACAGTCGCTGATTTTTTGCAAAAATAACTTCGCATTAACTTGCTTCAGTACACTTACATGTGCATCTGTACCTTTACTTCATGGTCAGTGATTGGGTTTCTACCCGCCATTCACAAACATTAGATTTCGCAGTCACTCTTCTGACTGGCACAGTAATACTGGAATCACAACACCGCGACGCCGCGACAGACGTGATGCGAAAAGCACGATGCGACACTAAATATTACAGAATTTGGGGACACTGGTCCGTCTGCCGCACGACAAATACTGAAAATATAATAATCGTAAATAGTTCCTTGTCACTACGACATAATAGGCCTGGATATCCACAGCATTGCAAGTTTCTCCTTTGTTTGAAATTTACTTTAAATCCCCGCTTTCATTTCCTAACGTGAAAATAAAATCACGTTTTACACGTTTGCTCATACAGTGTAGAGGTTATGGTTTTCTTATAAGAGTAAACAAACAAAATCCTCCCGTGAAGTAAAATAATGCAATCTTCTACCTGTTCACCGATCCACCAACCCTTGAACAGAAAATTGAAATTCTTTTTTCAATGAAATAAAATTACTTTCTGCCCGGAATTCACGTCGCGTCCCCAATTTTTTCCGTTCTAACACGTGTTCGAAGGGGAAATAGTCGAGTCGCAGTACACTTACGTTCCCATGATATGTGTAGTTTATATATTATATTGTTTGAACGTACCTTTAAGTGTGTGTGTTAAAATTCAGTTTTGTGATGCAGAGAACCTTCTTGTCCTAGCCTTGCTATGAGCCCTTTGCTCTCGCGAGAAACACCTCGATAGTTTTGATAAGTTTTTTTATCCCTTTTCCTGTCTGTTGGAAAATGTGTGTTTTGCGGTCGTTTAAAGGCATGAACATTTCGGCGTATAATATTAACAAAAAGTTAGCCTGCTTTCCCCCGTAAGTTATAAAGCTGCTTTTAAAAGTGTTATTCAAAACGAAAATTAATTTTTATCATTTCTTAATATAATCTATTGTTTGGTATGAATGGATGAAGAGTTCACAAAGAATAATAATTTAATTTATTCATATGTTACTTTTTGGAACTTAATAATTGCTTGAATAAATAAATGTACAATATTAAAATATATAATATATTTCAAAGAGAAAACAAGCCTATAAAACCAGTTATTATAATAGGAAATGTGGCATATCACGTTAATTTACTTATGCAATACTCTCTTAAAAATGCCAGCCAGATCTACCTATGTAAAAAAATCCATCAGAAATCAAAGCTTGTTTAGTTAACTTTAAAGGAATTAAGTGTGGTTAATATATGTCTAAGAGCTCTCAAAATAACACTTACAGTATTATTTAATGGCATAGTAACATTAAAAATGGACGATCTACAGCCATAAACTCTGCTAAAATAACAAATTTTTTGATAAACTGTTAAGTATAAAGTTTAGTTATTATCGATATCGTAGAACACCAAACATGAAATGAAAATTTTATGTAATCATAATATTCCATTCTCAAAAATTGTAACCCGACAGCAATACATCCAATTGAAATGAAAGTTTTGCTGGAAAACTGTCACAATACGAAATATGTAGTTATCAAAATATAGGTGAACGCAATTTATTAATGTCATGCTATCTCATTAAATGGCTGTTCCAATATTCTACCGTTTCTCCGATTGGCCCTGTAAACTTATCGTTCAAGCTTGTGACACACACACAAACACACACACACACACACACACACACACACTGGTAATGATGTAGTCAATAATACTACAGTTGGTTAACCACATTTACCTTATACACACGAATCACCTATAATGCACTAGTTACTAAACAGCACACAAGGCAACTTAAACTCGCTATACCAATCATCACCTCATCGTCTTCACTCATAGTTTGTTCAACACCGACTCTCTACTGTCATGGCTTCCATTCTCCTCCTCCACCAAAGATGTTAGAAGGGTCCATACGGAGCATGTCGCCGGGAATTGTAACCAAACAAACACTTGACGTGGCTGGTATCAATATGACCGACTAATTAAAAAGTTGAGGAAATATTAGTTAGGAGGTGTGTAAACAGGGCTAAAATATAGAGTTTTCAACCTAAAACATCAATTAAAGAACATAATACATAAATTTACCATTAAAAAAACCAGTCTGATGTGTACTTTTGAGGTTAAAGCAATATGGCGGCTGGCAAATTTGGTGGCTACATCTCCAACCTCGTGGCCTCACTCCCCTCGCCCTCATTCAGACCTTATGCTACCCCGTGTCCTCCACACACTTTTGGCACCAATCTGGCCACACAGAAGTATACTTTTACAACATAAAAAACAAATCATTATTAGGATAGTCTTTCAAAACAATCAAAAAAATTAATGGTACAGTCAAAACCCTTAAATTAACTTTACATCAAAGTGCTGAAAACAAATTTCCCTCTCATCACACACCTTGACCAACTTTGTTATGTAAAACACTAACAAAAAATTGTCAAATTATTTATCACCAAATGATCCCAAATATGTACCAAACAAAGGCACCCTTTAATAACTACCACTGCCAAAATTTGGGCCTTGTGAGTTACCTTATTCAAAAGTTATTCAAGATACAAACTGTAATGGTTAATTAGTTCTTGTGTACATAATCTGCTGAGTTAAGTGAAACGACTAACTGCCAGTCTTAATTAGTGTTTGAGGCATCTATTGCGACAACTAGAAATTGCCTGATGGGCCAAAATATTACAAATCACACATATTTTAGATTATCTGCCATGTGGTCGGATGTGTTCCTAATCAATTCGCCTCACATGTCACCCTGGTCTGCACCTACACCACCACTTGTCCTACACTTACACGAGTTCACAAACACAGGAGTAAAGAACACTACACTAAATCGTGACCTGGCAGAACTGGGCTACACAAATCACCACATCGTATACGATGTCACTGCATAGAAAGTTATTAGTGGGGCACAGACAGACATAAACATAGACGCACGATCTCATAACCCAATCTTTCCTGAAGGAAGGTAGGCTAATAATGGCACGTGCAATACATATGTATCTTTCATTCTAGCGCCATGAAAGAAACACCACCGAATAAAGTCTTACATAGGCGCGTTGTCTTGGAAAAAACTGCGCACTAGTTCAGTGTCTTGCGCATAGAGTCTAGGGTGAGGCACGATGTGCGTGTCTAGCTCGCCCTTACAGCTTCCGCGCTGGCGGGCCTCTTGCGCACAAAATACATCCACCCAGACGGTGACGATAACAGCCATGATAATGTCGTCGCCGACTACGTGTATAATATAAGACCTATCTTTCGAAAATATTACCGGAACGGGACAGGAGAATACGTGTTTTTATGTAGCATGGATTAAAATATTTGTTATTCTGCAAGATGCCATGCCACGGCTCAGAAATCTCCAATAGCCTTGTTAGTAAATTCGTGAACGTTTGTATGCGGCTTCATCTGGTGATACATGCTGCGATTTCGTCACAGTTACGCTAGCTGTTCAACTGTATAAGTTTCTAAATCCTCTGAAAAATGAATGTAGTTTTCTTTAACGGCTAAATTACACAATGAAGTACTTTTTCCAACACATTATTACTTGAGACATTATGGAGTTTCAAAATGTTACAGTTTGATATGTAAATATTGTTGTAGGTCTTCAGTATACCATAAAGTCCTGAAAACTTTCAGTACGTGCGAGGTTCACAAAATTAAATCATTCCAACGATCAAACATATTGTGAATTACATCCATCTAAATCACATGGAGTCCAGTAACTGTACGTATTTTTTGTCGTTTACCTCAATATATTGGGGGGAAAATAATTCATTTTTATTTTTATTTGCCTACATGTAAAATTATATTACTTAGTTTTAAGTTCCTCAATGTCGTCGCTAGAGAAGTCCAAAGAAGTTGGTGTCCCGGAAAAAATTTCTGACTGACAAAGGCACCCGGGTGTCTGGAATTCAGGCCTGCCGAAACTTGGCAATACACCTACCAGCATTTCGTATCGTCAACCCCAGTCAAGTTCTAGTGAAATATTCAGGAGTTACGACCTATGCTGTTGGTCACTGCAAGCAACAGAGTTAGCATGATCATCTGACTTTCGTTAAATATCTTCATAACAACGTTTTTCATGTGACGACCTGTCAGACTAAGACTGGAACCATGTTTGGAAAGGAATTAATAGGCAACTCTTCACTTTTGATTGAAAAAAAAAATTCGTTAGAGCAAAGGAGGCAGACACTTATATGTTTCATGAAAAATGAAACGTAAATATGTACCAACACATTGAAATTGAATGCACATTTATTCATTTGTCATATTCAGTGACACCGAGCAGCGCAAGGCCTACGAAGGGAAACGGTAGGGATGAGGAAACACTTAGGGGAAAAACCGGCATGGTTCTGTAATAAGAAGCCATCCCACACATTCACCTGAAGTAATCTAGTAAAACCCTGGTAAAACCGACATCAGGATGGCCAGACCGTGAATCAACCAATTGTTCTCCCGAATACAAGTCCAGTATTTAATCCCTGTACGATCACTTGGCTCCACTGTTCCACCCTGCTCGGTTTAAGCCTCATTCACACGACCACAGTTCATGCAGATCCTGATCATCCCGATACAGAACAGCCAATCAGTAGGCTTGATTTTTCTGGACGAGCTGTACGGAAAAGTTGAGCTCATATTTACTCTTCTGTTTCACCATATACGAACATGCACATATAAGAACTGACTCATCGGTATACTAAATCTAGAGTCTGTTCTGCATGACCTGTGGACATATGAAACAAACTATCAAGATGCATGGTGCGTTCAGTTGTCAGCTATGTTGTTGGGATGAAGATCTCGCAGTGGTGCCAACGAGCTGGAAGGAACAGGCGGTCATCGCGTGTGGACGGTGTCTTTCTTATCTGTCATCCCAATTTCCAGTCTCGCTCCGCGGCTGGCGTAGATAACAATAATGGCTCAAACACACGCCATCACATTTCATGGCAACTGCCCACCTTGTCGAGCTGCACTGCTTCCCGTCACAGTGCGACTTACAATTATCTTCCACGGAAAAGAAATACATTGTGGCTGATACAAAATATTTTGTAAGTAATAACCCTGCGAGATATATTTTGTGCTCACCATAAAGACATATTGTCGTGAACACTTAACATTTGTGGACGCCAAAAAAAATTTTGTGCTCACCACAAAAATATTTTGTTGTGACCATGTAATATTTGAGGTCGTCAAAAATAATTTTGTGGTTACTACAAAATTATTTTACTAGGAAGAGCTCTTACGAAAAATGTTTATGAACATCACACCATCACAGACTGCCGGTTGGTTTTATTGGGGATCTCCCGTTTCCCCCACCATTCTCATTCTGGTGCCTTTATATTATAGGGCCCCGCTTCATGTCATTTTCCGGGGCCTATTTTCTGAAAATAAAAAAAATAAAAATAAAAAAATACATTTCGGCAAGTCAATTAGTTTTATTTCCAGCATAAACAGTTTAATGCAAATTAAAAATTTGACATCTAATTTCACAAATACTGTTTAAGATAAAAAAAAAAGTTACATTACAGTAAAAACAGTTACAATGTAGGCTATGTCTGCAAAACAAACCGTATCTCGTTCGAATATGAAAATTAATAAAACAGGTAGCTACCATTTTTTAACTCGCCCTGTAACGTTAATACACGCACTTACAGCTTACAGTTGATTCTGACGATTGCGTACTGACTAAAACGTCCCAACTCACACATCACGTCGACGACTAACACTTGCCGGTGTACGTAACTCACTTAATGGAATCTTACCAAATTTGTAATTGAAATTTTTGAAAATAAAATATTTTTTTTTATTTTGTATTTTTTGTCAAGCGTATTTTAGTATGACATCAGTTCATGAGATCAAAGTTATGACTCTTACTTCAGTGAACACTAAACACGATTTTAATTACGTACTTTTTAAACGATACCCTATTAGAAATTACGAAAATTAATAAATATAAAAATTTTTTACAAACAGGTGGTTTTAATAACGTTTTCAAAAACATGCAAGTTTGGAGAGACAGGATTAGTGTGAGGTGAGGATAGAGATAGCGGCCAAATCTGAGAGACAAATAATACAATAGCACTCAGAAAAAAAAAATAAAAAATCAGGAGTGACCCCACCAAGAATCCAATGCGGACAGTCATGAAGGGAAGTGGCTCTGAGCCCTAAACTAACATGGTAGAAGGACTCTATGAAAACGTGGAAAGTATTCTTAAGTTGTTTAGGCATATACTCCAAAAATTAATTCTAAGTTCGTTGTGAAATTTGCAGATGTGTATAATATCAACAACCTAAAATTCACAGCCCAATTTTTACGATAGATCAGTCGACCGTAGCAATGCAAATGATTGGGAGGCCGGCTTTTGATACCACGAGATCTGAGTTCAAATCCCAGTGAAATACAAACTGCTTCCTATGGCTGAATGGTCAGACCATTAGCATCCCACCAAGGCGATTCGGATTATATTCCCGGTGGGGTAGGTCCCCGGATTTTCGCATGTGGGAATCGTGCCGGACAATGCCGTTTTTTGGCGGGTTTTCCTCTGGTATCTCCTGCTTCTTACTGGCATAAACTATGTCAGCCTCGAGAACAGGTTAATTCAACAACCGATTAGGAAGCTCAAGGTAAGGTAAGTGGTCTTTACGTCTCGTCGACAGCGAGGTCATAATAGACGGTGACACAACTTGGTACATTGATGGTAGCTTGGAGAGGAATCGGCCATGGCCTTTGTTAAGGTACCATCCCAACATTCACATGGAGCGATTTCGGGAAACCATGGAAACCCGAATTAAGAATGGCCGGAGCCGGGGTTCGAATACGGGTCCTTCCGAATGCAAGTCCATGTTCAATGTTTTTAGTTTGGCGAGGGACAATTTCTGCCGCTAGTTGCGTTGGTATAGGTAATGGGCGCAAACTGAACATTCACAAATATATTCGTGAATATAAAGTTCCATGAAGTTGATTAAATGTCATAGTGAATTAAATTTAAAAGCCAAAATAGGTTTGTTTTCCAATTAACAGTTAATTAAACTATCTATCTCTTCCCCAAGTACAGTTAATTTTAATTTTCAGCATTTTATTACATCCCTTACCATCACCAGCAACGTAACTGGCAGCAGAATTTTTCTCTTGCCAAAATGGTCGATAAGAAATACATTTATCTTCCTAACCTGTAGTAAAATGTACCTTACTTGTGGGCACGAAACTGGTGACATTAGGAAGACTGTGGAAAGCTGGCGCACTTTTAGTTCATTTAAATTTAATATTTTTAGTATTAACTGAATTCAAAGTTTTATAACGTTAATGTTACTAATATGCTTTAAAGCATGTCTTGGCATTGTAAGTTTTACATAAATTACAATACTTCATCTTCAAAGCCACTATAAGTAAAGCAAAGTCTCCTGTATCAACTTGCCCTGCTATTGGAGCCCGTTGTTTCATCATACACATTTCAGAACATCTTAAGTAATAATATGGCAGGTGCAAAGAACCCAAGACAAATTATTAATGTAAAATAAACAGAAAACATAACAGATCAATTTGTTTTTTTTTACAAGAGAAACAATATCAATTAAACAAATTTCACTCACACAAAATACTGTGTCACGGCAGGGATGCAGGAAAAGTTGCCAGTGACTGTGCTGTTGCTGCCAGAGGTTGGTGTAGTACTACCAGAGGCTATGCTGTGGCCAGAGGCTATGGTGTTGCTGCCAGAGGTTGACGTGGTAGTGACAGATGCTGTGGTGCTGCTAGATGTTGTGGTGCTGCCGGAGTCTGTGGTGCTGCCGGAGTCTGTGGTGCTGCTAGAGGCTGTGGTGCTACTAGATGCTGTGGTGCTGCTATAGGCTGTGGTGTTGCCAGATGCTGTGGTGCTGCTATAGGCTGTGGTGCTTCCGGAGACTGTGGTGAGGCTGTTAGAGGTTGGTGTAGTACTACCAAAGGCTATGCTGTGGCCAGAGGCTATGGTGTTGCTGCCAGAGGTTGACGTGGAGCTGCCAGAAGCTGTGGTGTTGCCAGAGGCAGTGGTGTTGCTGCAAAAGACAGTGTTGTTGTCAGGGGCTGTGGTGGTGCTGCCAGAGGTTGGTTGGGGATGAAATCAGGTATGTACACAAGAATGCAAATTGGAGGCAGTTTGACCTTGCCCTGTTGAATAAGCTAGAAATGGAAGAAGCCAACCTCAAAGCAGTAGACCTTGAAACTAGAGCAGAAGCCATCACAAAAGTCATCAAAAGTATGTGTGACCAAGTGCTGAAATAGACTCAATGTGGACTCCCATATATGTCTTGGTGGGACAAAGAACTTGAAGAGGAAAGAGGCAGAGATCGGAGGGCAAGGAAACGACTTCATAGACTCCGTGGAGAAGAAATAGTGAGGATGGCAGCTGAATATAAGGTTCTCAAGCAGGCTTACTTCAACAGGGTAAGACACAAGAAAAGAGAGTCCTGGACAAAATTTGTGTCTGAGAAAGGCAATGAAGGTCCCTTTGGTGTAGTGTACAAGGTCTTTTCTAGTAAATTAAAAAGGACAATGCCTCCGCCCTGCCTTAAAGAAAATGGAGTACCACTAAATGACATGAGCCTAAGCTTGAGACTGCTAATTAACACTCTGTTACCGGATGACTCCCGAACTGATGATACTGAGGAGCAAGCCAGCAAAAGGTGGGAAATGTTAGAGCTACCAGATACAAAAGATTCACCAGAATTCACTCCAGAAGAATTGAAGGTTACCATTCATGGGTTAAAGAATGACAAGGCTCCTGGACATGATGGTCTTGGTGCAGAAATCATTAAGAGATGCTACTCACGAATTAAGACTCATCTACTGAACTTGTACAACGACTTACTCCAGGCTGGCATGTTCCCAAGGATATGAAAAAAGGGCATTGTGAGGATCCTGCATAAGGGTGAGGGTAAAGACCCGACACAAGCAAAATCTTACCGGCCACTAACACTGTTACCAGTCCTTGGCAAAGCATTTGAAAAACTTTTGAACAGGAGGCTAATTACAGCATTAGAAGTAAATAGTACCTTAAATGAAAGGCAGTATGGATTTCGTAAAGGCCTTGGTACGGAATCAGCACTTCACGATGTAAAGGAATATGTTGACACCTGCAATGCCAAATACATTATGGCTATAAGTTATTCCTCGACATTACAGGAGCATTTGACAATGCTTGGTGGCCGGAAGTTATGTATCAGTAAGAAAGCTGTTGTGACTTTGAGTCGTCTAAGATCCATTGGAACTACAGAATGGGGCTTAAACTTCAGGACATTAAAGAAAATCTATCATAGTGTCTTTGAGGGCATTATCGCCTATGGCTCAGTCATATGGTATCACAGAGCAGAGTTGGTGGCAGCGAGAAGGAAGCTCATCAGTGCTCAGAGGTCGGCACT
>PNEQ01027606.1:0-21613 GCA_003012365.1 Medauroidea extradentata | reverse complement strand
CTCTGGAGTGTTGCTTGTGGATCTGCTGGCCAGAGAAAGAGGATTATTGGCCGAACAACGCCGACAGCAAAGAAGGACGACATCATCTTTACATAAGAAAATGGCTAGAGAACAAACCTTGTTAAGGTGGCAGTCCACTTGGGAAACTTCAGAAAAGGAGAGAATTACATTCAAGCTTTTTCCTGAAGTGGAAGACAGGATGAAGCGAAAGTGGATAACAGTAAACCACTACAGTGCACAACTAATGACAGGACATGGAAACTTCAAGGCTAAGTTGTACAACATGAAATTGGTGGATTCACCTTTGTGTGATGTTTGTGGGACAGACGACACGATGGAGCATGTAGTATTGGAATTTCCCAAGACCGAAGACAGAGAGGAATTCAAGGCACAACTACAAGACTACGGGATATATCCTTGAAAACACTGAAGTTCCAGTGACAATTATGATTGGGTGATATATATTAACTGACACAACTTAGCTCTTTGCAGACCAATAATAGGCATAAAATATTACAATAACGGGATTCTTATTGCCTCAGTCAAATAGGGCAACAGCATTACGTACAAGCGAATGCATGTAACATTTTCATAAGCTGAACGTGCGTTAAAACCCAGCAAAAAGTCAAGTTTTTCCGCGATAAGCTGTAATCTCTACCTATGATGTATGCGCAGAGCCCAATCTGTCTTGGACAGTGCTCCTTTGTTTTCTTTTTTGCCACAATAGCAAAATCGTACTCAGATATACTAATTAATGGTATTTTAGTTGTTTATGTGAATAAAACCAACGATTGTAACCATTCTACATAATTTTCCTTGAATTCACTTATATACTTTTTTTCTTCAATGTGAGAGAATAAATATGTTCCTAAAATTTGAGGGAGGTCATAGAACTACATCTTAACATGTAAGTATAATCACAACGACCATACCCCCTGTCTTCTGAATAAACACTTTGTTACAGAAACTCCTACCAAAGGGATGGCTAAGCGGAGGAGGTGGAGAGGATAGGGCATACTCTGATAGGGGTTATGTTCATCTTATAAAGAGCTTGTGACACAATTTCAAACGTGATGTACACTTAAACAGGAACCTAGACGAATTGTTATGTATATGTATATGAAAGCAATATTTGTTTCAGATTTGGAGGATTGAAGTTCTTCGGGGCTACAGTATTCTCACCATCTGTCTGGGCGCAATCCACCACACTCGGATGGAAATTCCTGACACGAGAAAGAATGTAATGACCATCGGGTTTGCAGCAGCTATGCACGAATACATTGCAAGGGAATTGAATTTCATTGCGTTATTACAAATTGACGCAGAACAAAACTCTGAAATAGATGACATTCTATTAAACCTATACTCCACATATCATATTCCTCTAATGTGGGTAACGAACACAACATATGGTATAACACAAGACGTCTATCAAAGAACCGAGACCACTAGTGATTCAATTGGTTATATAATATTCACACCTTACAACCCTGGAGTCTGCCTTCCAGCGTACAATTGGACAGATTTGCCATTCTGGAACCCACAAGCACTGTTTTTGTTGGTCATCAGTGGTACCACACAAGTAGCGCCAGAGGAAACTGTAGGGGTATTTGAAGACTGCTGGGACTCACTCAACATTCTCAATGTGGCTCTCCTGTACACAAGGAGTACTGATCTGAATGGAAGTCTACGAACCTCCAGTACTCATCTGGTAGTGTACAACCCTTTCAAGAAAAAGCTTTCTGTGGCACAAGTTCTACTTAGTGGTGTGAAATATAAAGGTAATATTTACCATCAATACCTCAAAGATACTAATGGATACAGGTTCAATCTGAGCGTATATGCCGTTCATCATTTGGTAGAAGTAAATTACCGAGAAAACGGAGAGGTTTACTATAGTGGTCCTGGTAGTTACGTTACGTCAATTTTTGTTGAGATGTTAAACCGCACTTACAATGCTATTCCACCAAGGAACACAATACGTGTTCAAGACGGTAGATTTCTACCTTCTACTTTGCGTTCCAAACATCCCCAAAGAAATTAATTTCTTTATTGTTAAGCTAAAGCTAGTACTGTGATTTAGCCAGCTTTGTGAAATAAGAATCTTATTTTTTAAAAAAATTAATTACCGCACTTATTAAATACAACACATCGTTTCAGCTTTGTATGTTAAAATGATATCCTATAGGACTTTGCAACAATGTTAGTTCGTTACGGTAACATAGTAACAAAGCAACATCAGCTAGGGCAGATCGTAGCCTTTGCTTGGCTTGATAACATAAAGAGAAGAGGCGCAGCAGAGAAGCCATCAACCAGCAATTAAATTACGACATACTTTCAGTCTTCAGTTTGATTCCCGTGCAAATTAACATGGGTATGATGATAATAGCAATAATAATAATAAAACTGTGAAGTCCACAGAGCACATGCAAGTATATGATTCGATATATTTCAAATAACGCATGTTGAGAAATGTTTGGTACAGGCAGCAATACGCTTTAATATGTTTAAAAAAAGTGTAGGATTTGAACCAACCAAAATTATATATTTTTTTGTCATCAGATCAAATTTACGATTTTGTTAGCGCAACAAAAAGGTTTAGTATATATGTATACAGAGTGAGTCGGGAGGAAAGGTACATGCTTTGAGGGGTGATACTACTGGTGATTCTGAACAAAAAGTTTCTAATAAACATATGCCCTTTTCTTAACAGTTTCAGAGAAACCTATTGAAAACAGCAAGGAACGAGATAAGTGCAGGTGACGGTAAATCACGGTACTGTTATCTTATGTTGTGCGTAATTTTGTACATTTCCACACGGTGGCGCTCTAAGCAAGGTGCAGTTGTTTACCTAAGTCTCAGTCCTACAGTGCTTGCCCTAGTATTGGGAACTACAGTCTTGTTACATACGTGTACAGTGAATACAGTTCTGTGTAGTCAAAAATGCCACAGGTCTTCAGACATGCAGAGTATGCTGACATGATGTTGGTCAACGTTTTCTCCAATGGGAATTCCAGAGCCGCTGTTCGTGAGTACGAACGACGATTTCCTAATCGCAGAGTTCCAGATAGCAGGGTGTTTAGCAGGATTGCGTGACCGTGGTACGCTTCCCAGCGTAAATGTTGAGAACATTCTTCAGGTACTAGAACGCAGCCCAACAACTAGCTCGAGACGATTTGCTGCTCAACTAAAGCAATGTACTAATGAGCTCAGATCAGCAACACAGCAGCTGTCTATCAGAGCAGCAAAATGCATTGGAGTTGGTGGTGGAGCGTTTGATCATGTTTTGTGAGGAAATGTACACAATTAAACAAAACGTACGATAACAGTATCGTGATTTACCGTCACCTGCACATTTCCCGTTCCTTGTTGTTTTCATTCGGTTTCTCTGAAACGGTTAAGAAAATGTCATATGTTTATTAGAAACATTTTGTTCAGAATCACCAGTACTATCACCCCTCAAAGCAGGTACCTTCCCTCCCGACTCATCCTGTATATATAGTGTGTGTATATAGGTGTGTGTGTGCTTTGTTACCTCAACAAAACCAAATTTAGCGGGTATTAATTTTTGTTATCCAAGATCAATTTGTTAGGTTAAGTAGAGCAAATATTTGTTTCGCCGTGTTTTCTCTGTGTTGAGTGTTTTGAAATCGGGTACCTTAGGTTTCCATTCTCCTCATTTATGTATAATGAGCTTATATTAATATTTAAACGTCCGTCACAAAACTTTTGAAAACGTAAAAAGTTTTTGTTGATACTAACCTTCGGTGGAAAAAAAAATACAATCTGTTTCCTTTATCAAACTTAACCCATCATACATCGCCACAAAAACATGGAAAGCCTTTTATTTAAAATTAAAAATCGAGCACGAGTACAGACCAGTATTCAAAACCGTTATTGTGAAATTCCGGCACGCAGCGACAGTATATCGATCACTGGTGCTTTTATCAAGTCGAGCTTCACGCGACGATATGCATGTCTGTTCGTAGACACGCACGATATTTGAGTCTAGTCGGAGTGACCGAGGCAAAATACAGAACAGTCTTGTGGATGCGAAATTCTAGAAAAGGCGAAAGACATTTACATTGTTTTCGTATGTTCAATATATTCTGTCAGAGAATACGCTGGTACCATGAGCAATCGTAAACATAATTAATTTAAACTGCAGGTAGGTACAAAGTAACGTGTGTCCATGCGCTCAAAATATTACTTTTTACATAGTTACATCTTAAGAATCCTATACAGCTGACGCATGAACATTGCTGTAGTGTGTTACGAGAAAGTTTTACTAAGAAATACTACTAAACACGACGTGTTCGATATCCGTATCTACGAAAAGACTACACGTTTAAACTATGCTTACCTATATTCGTGTTCTAGATATCATGCTTAGAACCATGGTTTAATAATGGCTATAAAAAAACGGGGTTTTTATACTACTGTCACGTAAAACATATCAACCGCAATAATAAAACAAAACTAGAGATGCGCGCTTTGGACTTAACAACAACGCACTTTCCGTAAACAACAAAAGTAGGGTCCACTATACCGCAGATGTACAATTATTTTGGTTTTAAGCAGTAACATTTATTTTGAGTTATAAGTAAAAAATTTGTTCAGATGTAACCAATTTTATGTACGTGTTCTTTAACAATTCTTCACTAAAATCGCTTTACTAATTAAATTAAATTTGTAAACAGTGAGAGGAAAAATAGTACTTTTTTCTCTAGCTGTTTACAAATTTCATTTAAGAAGTAACGCAAGTTTAGCGCAAAAATTTTTAAAAAAGACACACATAAAATTGGTTACATATAGTTACCTTTTTATTTATACCCTAAAACCAATATTACGACTAAAAACCAAGAATTTTACATAACAGGTATGGTGGAATCTTTATGTCCTATAGGAAAGAGCCAACGACTACTCGCCATTTTTGCGCGCTGCACATGAAGGCGATGCGGCTGTTGACGCACAAGCCAGTTTAGCCCTTATCGTCTCATGTTTCTGTGCCTCACGCGGCATCTAGCACCTGCTGTATAGAGTTCTTAAGAGTGTTCAGGTAGCGAAAATGCGTAATATGTACGACATAGGGTATTGTAGAACCATTGCTTTTAACTATATTTTCTACTTGTCAAAAGTTTTAGCTCTCAAAGTTATCCCATTGCTACAGGTCGAAGTCTAAATTTGACCAAATGCTAAAAGACTTAAGACATTAAAAGAAATTCCTTTGTTTTTTTTAAACGTGAAAATGATAGAAATTTGCTACATTTACTGCAGTTTTTTAAAAATACAAAATAATGGCGTTGTGTTGATTTTATTTATTTTTTAACATATTCCCATCGTATATAATTTGAGTGTGGATAATTTAATTTGTATATGTCGGCTGGTTTTTATTATTTGTATGTTATTGTAACTTGCACATTTTTACTTAGACATATCACTACTGGAAGAATATGAGAGCTAAAAATAATTCACAAGTGGGAAACGCTGTCAAAAGTAAAGTCTACAAAAGTTGCACTATGATCTACAAATTTAAAGTTATGCAATTTTCGCTGCTTGAAAATCCTGAATATCTCTTGGAAGGCGTAAAATCAAATTTGCAAAATTCGTCACTTTTTGACAAACAATTTTTGGTTTATAAAACTTATACTATGTAGATCTATCAACCCATTTTATTCTGGTAATACATATGTAACACTTAACTGATGTTACAAAACTCGGAATACATCCGAATAAATGGGCAATTTTGGCATTTATTGGGGTATTTGGAAATTTTAATTCCAGTTTGGTCGGAAGAACAACTGTTACATCATATTGAAGAAATGCAGCAGCCTAGGAAGATCAGTATAGATGCATGCAGTACATTTTGATGTTTACTGCATCAGTTCATGTGAACTGTGAGTTAGTTTCTTTCCCTATAACTATTTGCAGTTTAAACTCCCACGTGCGTAGTTTTGTGACCTCCATGGTCTTGCAAACGTTACCAATACGCACTGCCACCCGTGTTTAGATAATGATGACCTGTTGGTACTTTAACTTAGGTAAAGTAAGACAGTTTTCCCGCAAAGTCTCACCTTACACTTGTGTGCATATGTACATATATTTGTAAACCATATGTATGCTAAAAATAACTGCAGGACAATCGCTAAACGGTGTTAAAATGTTATTGGAAAATATGTGCAAGTTAAGTTTGGTCAATATCATGATCTCACAAGTCGGTTTCCCATAAGTTGGTACACAAGGAAGCCAAACTTTTGGGACATCATGTGAATCTTGCATTAAAGATACAGTTTGTGTATTTTTCTTTTTCAGGAAAATGATTCAACTTACTTTACTGAAGAAATTGGTCATTATATTAATGATTTGGCACTCCTCAACAAGTTCCTCTATTAAAAAGAAAATTTCCATGGAAGTTACAACGAAAGTAAATAATTTTAACATTTTAGAAGCCATGACATGTCTATATGAGTTAGTGGAACCAAAGCACAATTTTATAACTGTCCTACCGAAAGAAAACATTCTCTATACTGATGACGTCATCAAATGTATCCAAGGCCATGTTACAAGTACACTACTTGTAACAAAGGCAACTGATCATTTAAACGAAACTACTTCAAAGACTCTCGCTCAGCAAAATGCAGTGTTTACATCTGGAAGTACTGGTTTCATTATATTTTCAAAAGACGACGACGAATACATGTTCCTTGATGCCCTCGTGCATCTTTCCCTGATGAGTTTTTGGAATACACAGGCGGTTTTCATTTTATTATCAGTGGGACGAACATATATAGATAAGATATATGCTGAAAGAATCCTTAGTTACTTTTGGAAAAAGTTAGAAATTTTGAATATTGTACTTCTCTGCTTGCCGAATGATGACCAAGTGTACCCTTACGTAATAACTTACGATCCATTTTCAAATAGAGACACAGTAAGAGAAATTGCCATTCACGGACATAATCAGTCAATATTATATGACAAATTTATGAATGTTCACAAATATCCAGCAACGGCTTGTGTATATGAAGTGCCTCCATTCACATTTAGAAAAAAATACGCCGACAGTAACGTTGAATCTTACGGCCCAGTTTTCGAAGTCATCAGAACAATTTTACTACATATGAATTTTGAAATTGTTGAGAAAACATCACTGCATGGATTGAATATCACACACGATGACGAAGCTGATGTAACGTTTGGTCGATTTTTCGCAGGCACAAATGTCCTTAAAACGATGACATATCCTTATATTTATGATGGACTTGTACTTATAGTGCCAAAGGCTCTGCCTACACCAGCATGGATGAACCTTATTCATCCATTCACTCCAAGTACTTGGATAGCATACATCGCTATGTTTATCTTTCTTGTCCTGGTCAGCAGGGTTTTTGTTAAATTTGAAGTCCATGCATCACCTAAACATTTCACTGTCTTGGAATTACTACGAATGTTTCATGTAGGGGTGTCCATATTCAGCCATCAGTGCACACCTCTGAGACTGTTTCTGTTGTGGGTCTTGATTTTCAACCTTATCATGAACAACAGTTATACAGGCTTGATAACAAGCTACCTAACACTGCCTCGCTATTACCCTGAACTGAAAACTTTGGATGACCTAGAAACTAATTCCATTTCTATTGCATGGGTAACACCTAAACATTTATTTGACAATTCAGAAAATTTTGCTCATGTCGAAACTGTAGTTTCAGAATTTGATGCAACTGATGAAACTACTATGAAAATGCTTCGGAATTTGATTATTGTAGATGATTTACGCTCTACCATACATATTGCCAAGATCCATAGAAATGTCAGTATTTTAAACACTCGCATTATTAGTAACTACCTTGCAAGTTACGTATATAAAGACTTCTCTAATCCAAGACTTAGTATAATGGAGATGCATCTAAATTTACCCATGGTGATGATAGTTCGCAAGACTCTTCCATTCAAAGATAAATTCAATATGTTTCTATGTGCATTGAGGGAAGCAGGAATAGTGGATAACCTACTTGTTAACGTAACAGTTAGCAAACAAGTGGTGAAAAAAGAAATGACAATTTTGTCCCTCAGTCACCTACAGGGTATCTTCTTCGTTCTGTTTATTGGTGCTTGTCTCAGTGTTTTAATTTTTTTGTTGGAAATTGTGTACAATTTACTTCTTTCGAGAGTGTGCCGTGTTTAGGCAGGTCATATTAGATGTTTTATGTTTCATAATATTTTGTAGATATTTATCGCACTCAATGGCGAAATATATCTACCTCAGTATTAACCTAATATTTTTCGTGAAAATATTTTAAATTTTGTCGCTGTTAAAAAGACAGCTATGTGTTGAAACGTCAACTTTATATTAGCGTACAAAATGTATTTAATTTTTTATCACATGGTCTGAGAGTATTTTAAAATATACGTAGTAAATTAAGTAATGAGTTCAGACCTATGATTCTAGAAGTTGTTGATCTAGACATGTCACTTTTTTACGTAAGTGTCATTTAATTGAATTAAAATTCTTAAAATTCCCTATGGCAAACGATATGTCCATGCAGATTTAGTGGTTTTAAGCTGTATGATTATAGTCATTTATCAGCACTTAAATATATTATGAGCATCATTGAATGTTCATTCATTATTAACTTTATTAAAATTCAATGTACATAATAATGTGTTTGTCTCGCAATTTTATTTGCGTGCAAATGTTTGTGTAGTGATACCTACTGGAATGTGCATCAAAGACTTCTTTTTGTGGTTATTGTTGAATTACATCACATAACTGCTAAAACATGAATTTATAATATACAAGTGTACTTTAATACTTTATAATAAGATACGTACTTTTAAAATAATTTCTGAAGTCATGTATGTTTAAACAAAAAAAAAATTTTTTTTGCAAGTCATTAGGCAAATATTTAAATATTTCCATTCTACAACCACCCCAAATTACTTAATCGGCAGTTTATTTGCACATTGTATTAATTGGAGAGAATATTTCTGTGTCCAGTACGCATGTGAATAACCGCATTTCTCAAACAGTGATTACAAAAAAAAAAAAGATGTGTATTTGTAGTTGTACATTACATTACACAGACTATGATTTTCTTTTTGTGAGTTAAAACGTTCCTTCGTTTTGCTATCATAAAAGAAGGTATACGTAGTTACGAATGTGGAGCGAAAAATACTAAATTTTAAAGTAATATGTTAAACCTATTAAAATTCATAACATTATATACTATCCATTTTATGTTAAACAACCAAAAAATTACAAAACAGTGGCTTGCATGTTCATGAGTTTATTTACTTTGTTCGTTTGGATTTCTAGAATTGTGTGTAGAATGAAGTCGAAATAGTCACCATCAACAACGTTGTATGAGGATTAAGGTAATGTTTTGGTGCGGTCACGGTCGTAGAAGAACAGGTGTGGACACTCGCCTATCTACCAATGCATTTTGCTTGACCCCCTTGTTGTTTGGCTGTAGTTCGTCAAATTACCGAGAATGTACTTTTTGGCGCTGTAAACCGGGCGGTCGGACTCTAACTCCGCCCACTTTAGCTTAGTGGAACGGAAGTGGGCGGAGTTTGAGGCCGACCGCCCTAACTGAAGCGTCAATAAAACACAATGTTTCGGTAACTTGGTGAACTACCGCCAAACAACAAAGGGGTCAAGTTTTTCAGGCGAGTCCAGACCTGTTCTTCTACGACCGTGGGTGCGGTATAGCCGACTCTCTTAAGGCTCTGTTTCAGTCGCCATATTGAATTTTATAATTTTTTTTTTGTAATTCTGAGAAGAAAAGTGTTAAATCGGTGACTATACCGCAAATTCTGTCTACTTTGTGATACACTACAAGCATAGCAATAGAGCTAGTAATGTATAGTTAAGTAAGTAGCAATCTGTCGGGCAAATTATGAATAGAAAAAAATTTGCCACACAGATTGCGGCCTAGTTATAAGTCAACAGGGTCTGTAATGTAGCGAAATTGTAAATATAATTTGAGGTAAAATCGCGTATTTTACATTGTTCTTATTAGAATTCCAAAAAAATGCGAAAAATAATTGAATTCAATATGGCGACTGAAACCGAGTCTTAACGATACGAGCAGACTGGCTTCCAGCTATCTGCTATATCTATATAGTGCAGCAGCAGAGAAGTGGATACTCATAGAAGTCTAACCTGTGTTTCTTACACTCCACACTTTGTGGAGGCATCTACAGAATGTCCAGAAACAACCGCATAATAACCACTCCACGCGGATCCTGGGATAAGTTGGAGACGAATGTTGAATGTTGTATGATGACATTTTACATACACAATGTGGCAACATAGCAGTGTAGTTAGTCCACTATTGCGTTCCACATATATCGTACCTTTCTTGTTACTACTGTCAGGACCGGATTTAAGCTTCTAGGCGTCCTAGGCCCGTCAGTTTAAGCGCATCGTAGCCTCTGTTTTACATTCTTCCTTAACAACTAGCGTCCTTTCCCCGTTTTCAGCACCATTTTATTTAAAATTAGTCTGCTCTTTCCTCTCGCTATGCATAATAATATTAACAACACAATAATAATTCGGCTTATAATTGTAACACAGTTATTTGAAAATAAATAGCTGGACTGGCCATATAGCAGATAAAACTAATAGAGACGGCGTAAGTCAACAATGCCAAAAGTTAAGTCAATTTAAAAATTTTTACTCGTCGCCAAATTGACAATTTAAAAAATAGCGATGGGAAAATTTTCAGATGTTCTCCTCGATTAACGTGCGCCCTTGTGAAAGTTGCGCCCTAGGCCCGGGTCTAGCGTGCCTAGTGGTAAATACGGCCCTGTCTACTGTTCTGACCTGCATATTATAGGGCAGGTGAAAACCCCGACCATTCTAAGCATCATCCTGTCTTTACTTGACGTAACATATGTAAAATACCAACTGTACGTGGAGCACAAGACGAGACTTCCTCCGTGCAATGTTGCCACATTGTACACGTAATATGTACATTTTGCCCCTTAGATATCCATCTTCAAATTAGCCCAGGATTTTCGTGGTTTGCTTATTGTGCGGCTGTTTCTGGTCTGTATACTCTGATGGAATCGTCTGTAAACATTTCTCGTGCACGCCGCCATACTGGAGATATACAACTCGTTGCTGTGCGGTTGCTATGGAAGAATACATGGTAACATGTCGGATTTGGTTATATCGTGTAGTTTAAGTATTCAAATATTAGCCAATATAATCCAATCAGAGTGAAATAGCGTTCAAAGAAAATCCCATTTTGTTGTTAAATTTTCCTTTACTATAAACTAACCTGAGTTTCAATTTTATTGCCACAAATGATAGTTCAAGTCTTCTGTTACTACAGAGGCAGGTAAATGCGTCTGTCTACAATTCATAAATTAAAGTTGTTTGTATGAAAACTGACATGTCCCTCTGTTTTATTTATATGACTGACCAAACAGGTTCTAATATTATGACGTGTTCGCGCATACAAACACATTAAATGTACCAATTTCACTTGGTTATGATCAATTAAGATACACACAGACTACACATCTCTACAGCTGTTTTGAATGCATGTCTTAACTTTTATCTGAAACATTATACAAATATTAACTCCCTGGTACGGTCGCAATAAAATTCAAGATGAGTAAGCAACGAGGCTACACTGGGAAGGTTAATGGTAACATCAATACAATATTAGGCCTACTTTTCGTGTACACATACCTACGATTCAAGGTAGGTGTAATATTACGTTTAACACATTGCCACTCAATTATTTATGCTTATTTTGGTAGGCCTAAGTACCGGTATCTAATTGATTGAAGCACGTAAGCAAACGAGCTAGCCTTTCCTTATTTCATTCTGGATAGGTGTGATGTAACGTTTCACGAAATATAATAAAATATATTTTAACACAGGCCTACATCACTCGTTTTCAGCATCTGTCGTAAACATGTCCTTCCAGCTCAACATATTTATGCTAATAAATGTTAAATTACGTGAACATTAGTAATGTTACTTTATGCCATGCAGTCATTCCTGCCCGCATCATAATAATAAACTACAAAGTAGGGCATAGTTTGCTTGTAGTGAGGTATTTGGCATTCTACTAATAAGTGCTTTAAGTGATTTTCATAAACAACTAAAAGTTTACAAGGTAAAATACAACATTTAAATACATAACAACAGCTCGCTATTTCTTCACTAAACGGCACAAATACAAACACACTCTTGAAGTGCTTAGTAGGAATAACCTAACTTAGTAGTTACGGTATATGTGTTATTGTTCTCGTCGCAACATTAAACTAAAATTTTAGTTAGACTTACCTGATTCCATAAAATAAAATTTTTCCATAGACGACAATTTTATTTTTCAACATATTTTCCATGTAGGCCTAAGGTGGTTAAAATCTTTTGGCCAAGAAATCATATAGGGTTTCAATGTTGAAGTCAAACATTTCGTAAGCTTAAAAAAATAATGGAGAATTTTACACAATATTTATTTGGAAAACACATGTTAAATTTATTTCTAAACCACTTTTTATCACAGTAGAGAAGTCACGGACAAGAAAAATAGACAATAATTCACTGTTTATATAACACACGAGTACGAATAACACAACAAAATCGCAGCGTTAGCTCAAAGATTTGGAATAATAATGATCACACTACTATTTCTTCGCATAGCACATGTCCTGGAAACCCTGCGAATACCCCACAATCCTGTTACAAACATTCATATATCAAAATAATCACTGGAAAATAGATATGTCCCAACAACAGCCCAACGTATATACACACGAAACTTTTACTTCGGTTTTGGAAAGCAAAAACGATCTGCTTTGCTGTTTTACGTCACAGTAGTTTCATAAATACACTCAACACACAGAAATGTGATTTTTCATATAATTACTATTAATTTATAACAGTCCATTATACAGTATACAGTAATCATGAATGTTTGTCTACAGAGAGGTCGTTCCTAGGCGAAGTTAGCGGAAGTGACGTCGACTCCAACAGCGTATAATGTACAGCTAACGTCCAAAGACATTCCACCTATCCCACTGTAGCTAACTTCCCAGCGTACTTTCTTGTGTTTTAGTTTGCGTGAGTGTGTTGGTGTGTGTGTCCCTAGAAACATTTGAAAACTGTCGACTAAATTTCATTACAGTTGGTACACATACATAATATTAGAAGGTAAATCACTTGTCGGCATTTTGTTTATTTGTAAAACTTGTTTTAAACTGACACCATTTTGAAAACATACGCACTATCTAAGTCATCTCTGGAACAATATGCATATACCCGATCTAAATCAAACATAACATTTTAATGATTCGTCATCTTAGCTATAGGAATATTTTTAGAAGTACTGCCGTTTTGAAAGAGATCATTCCATGAATAAACATGTTATGTCATATCAACTGACCGTGGTCGGCTAGGTCCACGCATATTACTTGCGGTATACCTGGTCATGACAGCAGTAGTCTTTAGATAAACAATTATATAAATAAAAACAGTAAATGTACTATGTTTCTAAAACGGTCTATAAGTTTAAATAATTTCTCCTTTGTAAATTATTTCAAAATTTAACACGAAAAACTCGTGGCGCATGTAATAAATGTATAATAGTACGGAGTGTAGAGAGTTGTTCTCGTCGACAAAACTCACACAACCATTCACATCATACGCAGTCCAATAAAATATTTAGTCACCTTGAACTATTCATGGATCAATCATATATCTACTGCATGCGTCCCACGTTTTACGTTTTAAATCTTACAAGTATTTTCATAGTAGAAATTATTTCATTCCATTTAGTCGGTTTTAAAAACTGGGTTTATTAAATATTATTTCAATGTTTTTTTTAAACGTTTGTGTGTTAAATTTTGCAATCTTTTTTAATCAAGAACAATTTATATCACACAGACAGACTGAAAAGAAAGATAATTAATACTGCTTTGTGACACTAGCTGGGATCAGGGGATGACGTGTGAACGGTGAATTTTGTGTGAGTTTAAAGTTTGTGGGCGACAGCTATACAGCAACTCGGGCAAACACGAGACTCTCTCTCTCTCTGTGATGGAATTTAGGGTGTGTGATCGAGGCGAAACCCTTCCCGTGATGGCGTGCTTCGAAGGAGATGTGATGAGATGAAAAGCATAGTGCGTTTAAGAGTCTTATGCACCTGATGCATGAACGGTGTTGTAGCGTGCTGCGACTTTTCTATTCTACGCGAAACAACTACATTTATTCACAATGTGTTTATCTACGAAAAGAACACACGGTTAAAACTAAGCTTCTATCATTTTAAATATGCAACAAGCTTATTACAAACATGTTTTCGGGCCCCTTCAAAATGACTAAAAACGGCTTTTTTAGACAGCTGTAACAGGAAAAAAGGCCACCTGGATTCGTAAAACTCAACGTTAGAAGCATGCGTTGGACTTTACTACAAACTTTCCTCTAATAATATTGTAGGGTCGCCGCTTTAACTCCCGTAGGAAAAAGGCAAGTATGAAAACACTGCACGCCAGTTTGGCGCGCCGCGAATAGAAGCGATGTTGTTACCGTCGAGTGTGGAAAGATGAACCTTGTCGCTTCACTGTCTTCGCGCATTAAACGTGGAAAATCACATCCGGTACATAGCCCTCTTAAGGTGTAGTTGTGACAGAGTTCCACACGATCTGAAATGAAGTCGATTTCCACGACAGCCCTTGCGTATCTCACAACACAACGATTCTAGAGTGGAAATAAAATACATAAAGTCACTAAATATGGTTAAAGAAGGCGGATGTCGACAGATAAAGGCTTACATTACTTTGTGATGCGGGGTACGAGAAGTAAGTTCACTCTCCCAGTTTCCTTGTACTGAATGAAAAACCGCAGAGCGCGAACGGCATGTCTCGGGGGCGCGGACGACAAGAGAAAGGATCCGGTAGAATTACATTTAGGCTATTGATACTGACTTGACTTCTGATTATTGCTAGGTGGTTGATGTCGCCCGAGATCGCGACTCTCACTCGCGGCGCGCATCCTTTAATGATGCTCGTATGTAGAAGACTGCCGAGCCAGCCCCCTTGCTCTGGTCTACATCTGGCCAAGAGGATTGGCTGAAATTTCCCTACGTGAGGGGGTGAAGTGGTCACAGATTTGCATGTTATTACAAAACGTGATTATGCTTCTGAAAGCATTTTTGGCAATTAAGTCCTGCTGAAAAATAAGAAACAATACACTTGGCACTTTCTAACACAATCAATATAATTGGCAGTTACAAAATAATACGTGAGTGTCACTTGTTGATGGTGGAAGTCTGCTCATTAACACTTGGTATGAAATTAATAATAACTGGCTTGGCTTAATGTCTGATAAATGTTTCTATAATTGTAACTAACTTTGCTGTTAAACATTCCTTGCGGGAAACGGGATAGTTTTCACATTCGGGCGGTATAATGTTCTAGAACAGGAAGCTGATAGTTTATTGGCTAATCCTAACCATTTCAGTTACTTTTACCCAAAAACTATAGTCTTCACAAAGGTTTAACAATTATTAAGAGATTTTGTGAGAATCGAGGTTTCTTCTGTTTGCCGGGTCTGTGGCAAGGTTACACTGGGTTGCAAGTCTGAAGCGCTACTGGAAACTGGTCCCTTACCCATTGGCGTCGTAAGCATTTGATTTTTTTTTGGGGGGGGGGGACGTCACTGGTAGAGAAAGTGTACATATAACCTACGTAATAAAGGGGTGTGTAGGAGTCCTCCACCGGGAAATTTTATAAAGGTGCAAAATGCTGCTATTTAAAGAGTTTCTGCATCAAAATATTTAATATACAACTGAAGGAAATCTTAATATTAAAAAATCTTAAAAACTACGAAATTTTTTGAGGGGACGTGTCCCCCCCCCCCCCCCACACTCCCCGTTTACGAAGCCCCTGCGGTTTACCTCGTCAATCGGGGCTGGGAAAATTCATTCCGTAGTTAGTTTAAAAGCAACTGAAAAATTTGTTCCGAACAGACAGACAAGAAAGTAAATTAATAAATGCTTGGAAAAAATTGCTAATACCATACAAATTTTGATACAGACAATTAAACAAAGAGATTGTAACATTACGTATCGACAGGACTGCAAAATGCAGACTTGTGATTAACGATTAGAAAAATTAACGATTAAAATTAATCGTTTAAAATTTAGGTAACTTTTTAACTTAATCGTTACTTTCGAAACTGGACCATTTAAATATTTTAATCGTTAAATTTCTTAGCTAGCGATTAAAAGTAACGAGTTAGTTTCTGCAAACCGATGACTGCACTAGAAAATAACTGGATGGCTTCAGAGTCCAACACCGACACACAATATTAACATCAAAAATAGCATTTTCGGTGCATACACCAAACACTACAGAAATGACACCTAGCACTATCTACAATATGCAAATTGAGTCAAACGAATTTGATACAGTAGGTGACGCCATGGTCGCGTTTGTATCGACCAGCAGATAAATAGCATAGCAAACATTTTATTTTCTCGGAAACGAAGGCACGTAGTAAGAGCGCGATTTACTTTGTTGGTCTGGTGCAAGGCACTGACTTTGTAAACATTACTTTGATTTGTTATTTAAATGGTTTTATATCAACTTTTGCTATTTAAAATGACCGGAAATTTCTTATTTTTTTGAACAAGTGGAAAGTGATGGAACTGATGGAAGAAATACCTATTTGAGTTTCAAGTTTCTTTTATGTGCACCAAAATGTAAATATATCAAGGCATCTATTACATCTGCTTGAAATTTAAGAGGCAGGATGGCTGACCGAAACTTTGAAATGCAACTACTTCTAATATTCAACAATTATTTTAACAAGTAATTTTAATAATTTCGACTGAGAAAAAAGATAAATATATTAAATAATATAATATTTACAAACTGAAAGAAAAAGGGCTGTCTTTCAACTTCAATCACTTAAATTTATCTTAATTTTAACTTTTATCAGTTAATATTTTAAAAATTACTTTTTAACTGAAATCAGTTAATTTTTTAAGGCATTACATTCAACTTTAATCGGTTAGTTTTTTGGTTAACTTTCTTAAGTCTATCAATATATCGACTGGTTTGATAAATATCCTATGCTAATTGAAAACTATTTTTCGCCTTTTAACTATTATAATAGGATGATTTTCGAAAAATTATGAAGTCAAAATTTATATATATGAATAACCATCCAGTTGAAATAAAAGTCACGACAATAGCCCATTGGGTTCAAATTATATCGATGAATCATTAAAATCCATGTTAACGCTTATACATCAAATGTAGAAAAAATTCTGACATAATTCGGATATTAAGGTAGGCTAATCATCATTCTGAGGGAAAAATCAATTTATCTACGAGTCACACTGATAGCAATGATTTATTGATAGTAGATTTCACGTAATTTCACCAATTTAGGGGTGAACTCCACTAAAATACTAAAACCACATGTGTTAATTTTGTATGAGTGCCCCATTAAAGTGAAAATAACTATGATAGTTCGTTCGGTTCTAAGTATGTGCTTACATAAGAATAAATATATTTCAGGGGTCTATATATATATATATATATATATATATATATATATATATATATAATCACATTTCACCTCTTTCACTCCTTTTCGTGTCGAATTTAGAAAACGTCAAATAATTTTTTTAGGTTTTTAGGTATTTAAGTAAGCCTTGTTCTTAAACAAAAGTAGATTCGATTACTGAAAGTTCAGAAGATCCAATATAGTGATGTCGAAAGGTAAAAGCGACCTTTTGTCGGATGGATACGAAATTCACTTTTTGATTTATCTGATAGATGTCAACCTTATGAACCTTTGAACACAATAATTTCCTGTCTGCCTGAAAAAAAATAACGAAAATATGTTTAGGTAATAAACCAAAGGAATGTCTTTATTATTGAAGTATTAAAATACATCTGGCATTTTACGAAGATATTGCAGCATACAGAAAATATTTGCAGGAATTATTCAAACAAAACTAACAATTACTGACAAGGCCAGAATATTGAATTGCCTGTCTCTTGTACGTATATTTGGCCGACAATAGGTCCCTTTTACTTCAGTAAAGGAGTGATAGTAGTGAAATGTGTTAAAATTGGTTTCCAATGTCTCTTTTACACACACGCGCGCACGGGCGAGAGAGAGAGAGAGAGAGAACAGTCATTCTGCAGTCTTAACGATTAGACACAATAATATAATTTGTTATTATTTATAAATAATTATCAGAAGGAATTCAGCTCTCTTGTTTGCTAACTTATGAGAAGTTCAGTTATATTTTTCGTAGTTCTGTAGCTGAGTGTCTTATGGGATTTAACGTGTGATTTACTGGCTGACAAACATATCACTATGATAAAGTATAGTAACTGCGGACACACGTGTTCTGAACAGTAAAGTGGTGCTCGTATGTAAAACTAATAATCACTCGTGACATCTGTTTTTGGCGAAAAGATTTCTGCCCCAGTTTGCTTCAGTGCCTTACGTGCACTACTGTAGTTCTGCTTCATGGTCAGTGATTGCATGTTTTAACTGTCACAAGTTTTGGGATTCTATCCTCAAATCGCAGACGTGTGTTGTTGTTGAAACATTGTTGTAGGCTCAGTAAAATGAGATACGTCCCTACGTAAGGCACAGAAACAAGGTGAGGCAATATTTTATTCGCCAAAAACAATAATGACGCTTGAAACACGTATTCTATTTCGCTTAGAGAGGCTTAGGTTAGTTACTTGGGGTAAGGTTAACTCTACTACAGGTTAGAAAGAAAATTCGTTTTCAAATGGTAGAGTTTGGCACAGGGAAAAATTCTGCTGCAAGTCGCGCTGCTGTCGTTAACCGGTCTAATAAAATACGAGACCGTAGTAGAATTAAAGTTAACTAGGCTTGTCAAACACAGAAGTCCTCTAATTAATGTAACATACATGTAACTTAAAATTCACGAAAGCTCTATGATAAGTCAGTTTACATCTCTTTTTACCAACGCTCTTTGATACCAACTTTCAACTGGCAGAAATTTCTCCTGTGCCAAACTTCTAACATCGATCACCCCAACCTGTAGCAGAGATCACCTTACTTGGGGTAATATATTACTTTCGTCTGTTTCATTCAATCGTTTTGCCGATTCTTAGTCATCATACGTGTTTTGTGATCTCTGAATGATTCTACCAATCGAGGCCATGTTCTGGTACGGTAACATACTGTAACAACTTTGCTGTCCTGGGCGCAGCCAGTTTAGACTGGACATGAGGACTTAGGTAATTAAGAGAATAAATAAAATTAAATTTCTTAATATGACACTATCCCTACGAAAATATTCTCCATTAAGTATACAGCCCTAGCAATTCAAACTCTATAGATCAATATTTACAGGCATCTCACTTAAAGCCTATATTACAACTCTTAGTATACAATTAATAAATCTCTTTCAATCAGTCCTCCAATCGTATAAGTATCTGTTCATCTGCTCTCACATTCACTCACAGCATTCCAACAGTCACATCATCGTATACCCTTGCCGCAGTCTCTCGTCGATTCGCTGGTCTCGCCTCGTCCCTCGCTGCCAAGTCTGTCGCGAACACTCACATACTAAACGCCACAATCACTCTGCCGCTGCTCACAGTGGGCCGGTATTTACAGTCGCCTGCGACGACACGCAGAACATTCTCATAGCACACCGACAATGCTGGTTGACGTAAGCCAAAATTTCCAGGTTTCACTGTAACATTCAGTCACGTTCGAGCTGAGTGCCGGTCAAGAATGATTGATGTGGAAGGCTCGTGACGTCAACCAGGCACGAATGGTACTCGTCGTCAGGGGCGCAAATACGGGGTTGGAGGAAGATCGCAGTTCGCCGGGACTGGTGGAAGAGAGCAGAGGAAGGGGAGATGGCATGGCCCATCAGGTCGCTGAGCCTAATGTCGTCGAGAGCGCTGACTCGTGCCAATAATAAACTTTAACCGTGAAGGACATGGAATCGATTCCCTGTCAGGATTTCATGAACTATATTTTCCATAGCGGTCCGAAATCGCTCCGGATAACTGCTGAGGTGTTTCTTCAATACAAGCCAGGGCTACTTCTATTCCTGATTTTTTTCTGTTTTGACATGGTAAGTTAAATTACTCCAGCGCAGTAAAAAAAATTTTGACACTGTCCGGACAATATTACTCACAATACGAAACTTTCTGGGAAGTGTTCCACGCAGTCCTATAACATTATACTGTAACTTACCTCACATGGAATGAAAAGTCACCATATTTAAACACTTGTCGCTACTTTGAATATGTGGTTTGTTTTAACAACTTATGAAGTCTACACACAACTGGTGTTTGATCGTTTTTTTTTTTTTTCATATTAGCTTACATACTTCAAATCACCTTTTTATTATAAATAAAAATACAATAAATAAAGATTTAATTCCTTACAGTAACTTATTTCGACACATGTTTACGCGTTTTTAATATTTACGTCTTTATAATAAGTCTAGTCATCCTCGAAATATGAAAAAAAAAAAAAAAAAAAAAAAAAATTTCTCGTTTTATTCCTGTTGTGCTATTTTACAAAATATCGGACCAACACCATAAAACAAAGTAATATTTAAATCTTAAATGCGGCAACTTTTTAATACAAACGTTTGGTTGAAATCTGTTTAGTAATTCTCCAAATAATCTTTATTTATTGGTGTCATACTAGATTATAAAATGGCGGGCACAGAACAGTATATTTTGCCACACTAAATTTTTAAATGATGCGTTATGATAATTTTACATTTTGTTTCAATCGATCATAAACTTTCCGAGATCACATTGCGTCAGGAATTTTTTAGTTACTACCATAATGATTACGATAATTAGGCACGATCAAAATAATTCTAAGATAATTTTAGGGGACCTAACTAAGTATATGTGTATTAGAGTTTCATTTAATTCAGTCCACGGGCTATAACGTTTTTAAGTGGATTGGGGAGACACGCATACACACTCACGGAGAGATAGAGAGAGAGACTAAAGAAAGACAGGTGACTTCATAAACTATTTACATACATGAAGCAAGGTCTAAGAGATGTTAATTTTCAGCTTATTCTTTCATTATACAGTAGCATCAACCTATTAACGGCAATGTTAATTTGCACAAGCTGAGTCATCGTACAGACAATCGATTTTTTCGGTGATAAATATATTTAAACATATATTTTCTTCTGTAATTGGTTGCTGAGATCTGTATGTGTGTCTTGTAAAGACGATGTACGCATTCATCGCATAGGGAAACTCTGACTTAAACATAATTTTAAAAATTTTAAGAAGTATATTTTAAACATACTTAAAGGCGTCAGGAGTCCATCTTACGAACCTCGTGATTTTAAATTTTAGTCAACTTACTTAATATGCAATTGTTCATATATTTAAAACTGACCCGTTAATTATTATGAATAGGCCAAATAAACAAACAAAACACATATACAAGTTACTAGGTTTATTTAATGTTCTGATTTTCTTTGTTTTAAGATCAACAAGTTGGACAAAATACTCCAATAAGTAATTTCTTGAATGAAAGCTATTACAACACTGACGAGACACTGAACAATATTTAACAAGTCAATTTATCGAG
>PNEQ01027605.1:24466-35570 GCA_003012365.1 Medauroidea extradentata | reverse complement strand
TCGAATTTCGAAAAATCCCTTCTTAGTGCTCGCCTACGACCTGAAGGGAACCCCCACAAAAAATTTCACGATTCTAGGTCCAGTGGTTTGGGCTGCAGTTTGATATGTCAGTCAGTCAGTCAGTCAGTCAGTCAATCAGTCACCTTTCATTTTTATATATATATATATATATATATATATATATATATATATATATATAGATTAGTTTTCATGAATAATTCCGACGTTATGTGGCAGATCTATTGTTAGGGAGGTTCTGAGCTCAAATTCCTTTAAAGGCCGTGCAAATGTGCAAGTCTGACACACAAAAACTGCAAGGAATATGAAATTAGCGCAATTTGGATGAAGTTCAAAAGTGGTGTAAATGGATTATGTAGTCCACTATCTACTGAAGTTCCTCGACAGCATCAGCCCACATGTACCTTATCACTAAACTCAAGGTTGGGGTGTTTCATTCGATTACCCTCTAATATTAAAGAGTCTGTAATTACCCCACAATGACAACTTTTCTGTGACTATAAATAAGGCCCACGCGAATTGTCAGCGGACTGCTTTTCGCATGGACAACTATAGCTACCTATCCTGCTGCAGAGGTAACTCAAGTAGCAGATTTGTCAACCTAATAGGCCTACTTGATAACTGAACTGCCTATCTGGTGTACAAAGAGATTTTTCAATTAAAGTAAATGTTATCTGCTCTGAGTGATACACGCGAGCAAAGCCGCTAATCATTCATAATCCACAATGATTATGAAGATTTCAAGATGAATAAATATGCCAATATGGCATCTACAATTTTCTCTCAGGAAAAGATAGAATTTCATTCGAACATTGAAAACCAACATAGTTCTCACAAAATGCCCAAAAAAATTGTGAATATCACCGAACACCATAAAGCCAAAATTACTCTGATATGTACTAACATCCATAAGTGGGGTATAAGTCACCATATTGTATTATTTTACTTCCAAAAATAAAGGTGTGAAATGTGCAATTATAGCGTGAAAATGCTACAGTACAGCCTTCACAGTTAAACTTTTAACGTATATATTTGGCAGCAATCAGTCCAACAAACTAAGAATATAAAAATTATTTGACTTAATGCGGCTTAAACATACGTTAAAAGCTTGCATGCTAAATACTTGTACTGTATCACACCTTAATAACTAATGTTAGAGACGAAGTATATTGTGTGCGCAGAACTGTCGGATCGTTTCATTACCGAGAAGGTGACGCGGATAACTAGGACATTCGTCTCCCCGGTTTGTGCACGTGGGTTACGTGGCGGACGACAAGATACGTCGTCGGAATTGTTAGGTGGTGCATATTCTCAGGACACTTCCGTTTTTCCCTCGCCGTTCGCATTCCTCAGCTTCTCCATCGTAGGGCCTCATTTTATGTCATCCGTAGATCAACACTTACAGGCGTCCAGTCATAAACCTGCCGCAGGTGCGACACCCTGGTTCTCGGATGCCCTACCACACGGTATTTTACTCACTACTACCCAGATAGAACCACTACAAGCGCAGCGAACTACAATTTGTTAAAACACAAGAGTTCCCACTATCAGCTGTAACAAGCGGTCTTTACAAACAGGACGCATTACAGAAGATATATAACTCTTGAAGATGGATCATCCTGGAGGTCAAAATATACACTGTAATCAACTTCATCACTACCATTTGAAGAAAGAAATTACCATCATCTCAAAAGAATCTCTGAACAGGCAAATTGTACGAACGTATACTGATTACATTGCAAATGGTTGATTATATTCTTCTTTGAGGTAATTCTGGGTGTATACCCCAAACCAGTCAGTTCCGACATGTTTCTAACAAATATATTCATAATACGTAACCATCCTCTCAAAGCTAACGAAAATTTTATGTATCATAAACCGGTGGCGTTAATTGGTTATTTGGCCACTATCAGTATGACTAAGTCAGATAAACAATTCCCAGAAAGAAAGGGTAGAAATCACCCCACAATCCTGTACTCGGCTCCAATGCTATGACAAGAAACAGAAAACTAACCAAAGGCGCAGCTAGAAAACGACGCAATTTAACTGACAAATGCAAAACTTTCTCCTCTCGCTTTCCTAGCATAACATTTTTCCCACAGTACGTTTGTACAATCGGACCTACCCTAACTAAATTCACTACGGTGAGGTGAAGTGATGTCTGTCAGCATTTAACATCTAGGTATTTAGCACTGGTGAGCGGCGACATCATGCAAGTATGGAGTAGCGCCGGAAATTAATTTATTTTCCTCAACTATAAACTAATTTTCACTCATCCACAGTGGTGGGCACGAAGACAAGTCACCCCCTCCCCCCTTGAAAGACACACATACATACGACGAAGCCTATTTGCACTACTGTGGGCTGTGTTGAACCTTACACTGTGGTCTGAAGTCTGTTATGAAAGAGGACTTACCGTTACGCCCATATGGACCAAAGTGTGTTCAGGATTCACCACGAAGGAAGGATGCATATGATGCACTTCTGCAGGTCTCTCTCTGACATAGTTTCCGAAACGTGTAAAAGTGATTTTGAGCGACGAATGTGCCATATACAGGAGTTTTCGGTCATGGAACGTCGTCTTTTGGTCAAAGGAGAACCCATTTTTTTACTCTCCACGTTATGATATGGATTGGCTTGGATAGCAGACATATTTACATTCCGCATTTCTTTGATGGCACCGTCAACCAACATCAATCAATATCTTCAGATGTTAAAGGACCTGGTTCATACTTCTGTTGGAACGCCAAGGATCAGAGCGGATCATAGTTTCAGCAAGACGGTACGCCTCCCCATTACGCCATTTCAGCGCGAGAATGTCTTAACGAGGTATTTCCAGAACGCTGGATCAGCCGTGGATCACCTGCATTACCAGCTCCACTTGTCTAGTCACCTCGCAGCCTCGACCTCACATGTGGCAATTCACTCTGGGCTATCATCAAAGACATTGTAGATGAGCATTGCTAAGAAAACTTTGATGACTTGAAGGAAGCTGTGAGGCAGGCATTCCAACGGGTTACTCCAAAAATGCTGCGAAAATTGTCGCACGGAATGTGGCGTCGACATTAAAAAAAAGTTGGAGGATGACGGGATGCAGAACAATGCTGTGTACGGTTAAAGACGTCACTGGTGTGTACTTATTGGTGGAAATGTATATTGGTCCTAGAGGTTGAATATTTAACATGTTTGTAAGTGGGGTGATTGAACTTTGTACCCACCTTGTACTTTAGCTTGTCCGCACAAAATGTTTGGCGTTGTGATAATACAGGTTCGGTAACTTTAGAGTGCATTTGATTCCTAAACATGCGTCGGAAATGCTGCTACGGATGTAAGGAAAACAATTTCATTACACAAAGTATATTTACGTACTACACACATGTGCGTTATGCTTCCAAAAATGTTTCACAATGCACATCAGTGTTCTCCGAGCTTACATGTAGACAGTATATGATCGTAACATTGGTAAAAATGTTATAGTTGTTGCTTTATTTAAACCGTACAAGAAAGAACGCAGAAAAACGGTACGTGGTATGTTAATATTTACCTACAACCTGCACTAGGCATGTACACCTAACGGCCTGTGCTATAAAAACTGATAATCCGGTTCCGCAAACGTGAAGGTACTTAGCGTGAACATTTATTACCAGATATATATTAGTAGATCATAATCGGCGATAAATAACATTGCAACCATTAACTGCACTTATACTCCACATTTCTATGTAGTCCTAACTCAAGGAATGAACGGTCATTACCATAAAATTACACATTACCAATAGACGCCACGTTTGACTTCAGTCCTATCGAATGTCATTAACGACAAAAAATGAAGACAGCGAAATCGGCAACCGGCGCGGCACTCAGTCTTCTAGTGCAGTACACGAGAAACGTAGAGTCTGAAATTAGTAGCTACATGCTACAAGATAATATAAGCCACCAACAAGGTTGCCCAGAGAAATAAAGGCGATACGGTAAACCTTATGTATGAATTCATATGGCCAAACAAGCGTGACAACGTTGAATCAAATATATATATATATATATATATATATATATATATATATATATATATATATATATATATATATATATATATATATACTAGCAGTCCCCCGCGGCTTTGCTCGCGAGTATTATTCGTAACTGATAATATTTACAATAATTGAAAAATCTCTTTGTACACAAGATTGGTACTTCAGTCATCAAGTGTTAGAATGTCCAAGCGGCTAGTTGAACTAATTCTGCAGCAGGATAAGTAGCTATAGCTGTCCACGCGAAAAGCAGTCTTAAGTTTGTCCCTGCCACTAACAGCGACTTCGCCTGGGCCTTATTTATAGCCCTGCCTATATGGCGTTGTGGGGTAATTACAGACACCTAAGGTAAGAGGTTAATCGAATGAGAAACATCTGTTTACCCTGTGCACAACCATTGGTGACGGTGCCCTCAATTATATGTTTTCAAAATATTCCTTTAACTTTATTGACATTACAAAGTTTCAGAGGGTAAAGGTTTCGCGGAAACGTATTTGGTGCCCCAAACTTGAGATTAGTGAGATGATATATCGTCGGTTTACTGCCAGAAGTGACAAAGTCAAAATGAGATAAAATTATAAAAATGCTAGGAATATGTATATGTTGTTCACGAACAATTGCCCAAGTTGAAAGTCTATTCGTCGTTTCGTACTGTTGTGTTACGGTATAGCAATATACCAAATATTTGTTAATATCTACAATTTAATACTGTTTTTAAACGAAATAGCATTTATGACTTAATCACTTTTGGCAGTATACCGACGATATGTCAGCTGATATTGTAGAGGAACCTAAGTGGAAAGCGAACTGCAATTTTACCCCTTTTAAAGACTAAATGTAAATTGCACTAATTCGATCCGCCTTGTAGTTTTTGTGTGTCAGAATTGAAAGTTTGCACGCAGCTTTTAACGGAATTCGAGCCCAGAACCTCCCGGAATTTAGATCTTAGTGACAAACAACTGCGTCACGTAACGTCAAAATAAATAATGAAAATAAGATTTATTGAAAAAAAAATCTGTGTCCTGGGCTCATAGAGGTTGTACAACTCCACGTCTCGATAGGTTACTGTAGTGAAACTCAAGTATAAGTTGTTTCTCGCTGCTCGTTCCTGCTTTTCGGATCGTCTGCCTTGATTATTGACCAACTAAGTTTTATTCTTAATAATCACGTTTCTTATAAAGAAAAAAAAATTACACACATATTATTTTAAATATTTACTTAAGCATCACTCTGGCGCGAACAACACCTCAATATCGCTACTGGTTAGATAGATATCGTGGGTTGATGGAAAACTAATTTCGTGCTTTTTCACCCTTTTGGGTGTCGAATTTCGAAATATTTTAAATTTACATCTTGGACATTTGTATAAGTATCCAACTGAAGTGTAAATCACATTGCTAGCTCGTTCAGTCGAATCAAAATCCATCATTCATTAAAAAAAAAAACATATCACCCCTGCACAGTATTGAGAAATCGAATTTCGAAAAAACTGAAAACCGTTTTGCGTTAATTTCTGTAAACATCATTCTGATTCAAAAATTAATTTTATATCTCGACTGGTTCGATAGATATCGAGGATTTATCTAAAAACACGTTCAAGGTCTTTTCATCACTTAAGAGAGTAAATTTCCAAAAACCCTTGAATCAGGTTTTAGAAAACTTTATTGATATCTCGTGGACGTAAAAAACACAACATTAGCTCGCTGGGTTCAAAATATATCGACGATTAATTGAAAACGCTTTTCACCACTTTTCACTCCTTTTCACGTCCTCAGGTGGCGAATTTCGAAAATTCCTGAAATTACTTTTTAGGTATTTCAGTAAGCATAAATCCTAAACAAAAATCACGTCTCTATATAAAAGACTATGGGATCGATATGTATCGAATGTGAGTCGAAAACTCATATTACCCCATTTTTAACCAGTTTAGGGCCGAATGCTGAAACTATATTTTAAATGGTACTTGGTATATTTACGAAAGCACCAATTTAAAGCAAAGAGCACTTTTATATCTCGATTGATTCGATATGGAAGGATAATCGAAAACACATTTCACGTATTTTCACCCCTTTAAATAAAGAATTTCGAAACGTCTTTGAGTCCTGTTATAGACATTTGTAAAAGTAACCAATTAAAGTTAAAATCACGGTGATAGCCAATTGTGTTTCAAAGATATAGACGAGTCTTAAAAATCACATTTTGCCCCTTTTTACTGCCTGGGGGTCGAATTTCAAAAAAACCTAAAACTACTTTTTGGATATTTACGTAAGCAATATTTTGAAGTGAATATCAACTCTCTATCCCGAAGGGTTCGATAGATATCGATAGTTTATTGGAAACACATTTAAGGTCTTTTCAGCCCCTTAAATGTTGAACTTCGAAAAATCCTTAAATTGGCTAATATGCATTTTTACGAGTGTCCTATTAAAGTAAAAATCACGATGATTGGCCATCGGGTTCGAGCTCTATCGACGTTTCTTTGGAAACACATTTCACCCCTTTTCACACCCTTAGAGGTCGAATTTCGAAAAATCCCTTCTTAGTGCTCGCCTACGACCTGAAGGGAACCCCCACAAAAAATTTTACGATTCTAGATCCAGTGGTTTGGGCTGCAGTTTGATATGTCAGTCAGTCAATCAGTCAGCTTTCATTTATATATATATATATATATATATATATATATATATATATATATATATATATATATATATACACACACACACACACACACACACACACATATATATATTCCTGGCAGATTTGTACTAAAGAAGAGCGTTTTGTTCCTGGTGAACAATTTTGTGGTCGTAACAAAGCAAATTTTGGAACGTTTTGTATAATGTTCAGCCAACAAAAATTTTGTTAGCTCAAATACATACGTCTTTAGCCGTATATTGACATATAAGATTGGTTGTTACAAAACATTTTTACTTACGTGCACTGCGGAGAGGTAAGTGTAAATAACAGAAAAAGACAGAACGAGAACGACTCCACAATTCAACATCGTGCGTTTAACTACAAACTCTATAAATATTTCTGCGGGGTAAAAAGCCAATTATCAGAACAAGTTAAAAATGCCTACATCGTTTTAACTTCAGCACTACGCCATAAATAAATACATGTATGCGTTGCTATAACGCTAAATCTTAAGCCACTCATGCCAGAGGCAGCGTGTAAATGGAAACGATAAAGTTCATAGCGCTAGATACTTGACCTTTCCGTAAACACGCAAAACAAAGGATGAAGTGAGATGAGTTAGTGGTGGATTAGTATAAGAATAAAGACCGACTAAGAAATGGAAGACCCACGAGTAAACTTCCCTGCGACTTTAGTGCCCATGTGACAATCTTTCTGACCAAGTGCAGAGCTGGAAGTAGAGTAAGCGAGAAATGAGAAGCCGAAACAAGCACAAATAAAAAAATTCCCAGTGCACGGCTACAATTCAACTAATTTTGATATTTTCTGTTGGATTTTGCAGTTCTCACAAGCCTAGAAATGTGTTGTTACACAGGATTGGATGAAGGTAACTGCGTAAAATATGCCAAGAAGAAAGTAGAAAGTGAAAGAAGAAAATATTTATCTTTTTGAAAATAATACACTTCGTATAAGTTGACAAAGAATTTTGTAGCGCTTTCGGCAAACATGCAAAATAAGTTTTCATCATACCTTGAATATAAATTATAATAAACATAAAATTTATGTAGGCCTACTTGTATGAACAACAATGATAATCTTTAACGCTTCAGGGCAATGCGCTGAAAATTATTTCCCTATTTGTTTTTGCTGTTACAAAAAGTCTTGGCAACTAGTTTGAACACAAATATTTTGTAAAAGTAAAAATAAAAAATACTGTTTAACGAGAGATTTATTGGAAAGTTTATTATTGAACCACTGTTGACATTTGTCGTAACGGGTTTGGAAATAACTTTGGGCAGAACCATTCAGTGAAGTTGACACAAAGACCCACTACTTCTCGAAAGTGGGAATGCTACACTTAACTGCAAAAATTGCACTCTTATAGCTACAACTATTCCACCATCAATACATTTGTGGAACCTCGTAAAACTAACGGCGGTAGCTTAGCCATTATATTCCTGCCATTCCGAGTTACAAATGGAGCAGATCGCCGCCTTTGTAAAGCTGTAAGTTTTTCTGCACTATCCAAGTGCATCTAGCCTAGCCTGTAGTGGTGTAGCTGTGAAACCACTCACCTCCAACCATGGCGATCCAGGTTCGTTGTCCATTGTGGTTGCTCCCTAGTTCCGTGCGTGGGACATGTGACGAAAGTTGACGTCGTCGGGTGAATTTTCTCGGGTTACTTTATCTACACCCTTAGATTCCGCCAATGTTTTATATTCAACGTCACATCATCCTCGCGAGCGATGACGTCCTCCCTGCTAACATCCACCAAATCTGTTGAGTCTATGTCGATAGCACGCGTGGCTACACAGCCGCCGTCTAGTCGTCCTACTAATTATTTTCAAAGTTGCACAATTCAGGGTCGCCCACGGTTGGGTCTGATCAGCTATGGCACATGATTCAAGGCCAGACCCCAGAGTGCAAGAATTTTTATGATGGCATATCTGCGATATAAAAGTTTAATCAGAGTACCTCCTAACTCGTTTTTTTTTTTCTCCAGTCCTCTCTACACAGCCCCCCGCCTCAGCCTCATTTCTCTTCACACACTCTCTTGGTGACACTGTACTGTTATTATAGTACGTGCGGTCTTCTATAAGCAATATGCTAGCAATCAAGTTTCTTCTACACTAGTATCGACTACTCGTATCTTCAAACATGGGGGAAATTGCGATATGAAACAGTGTCACCCCTACTGCGGCTTGGAATGATCGACAATGAATTTGCAGAAAATCTTCCCTGCAAAATTGTTTTGTCATCATAAAAAAAATTTTTTTTGCAGGGTGAATACTCACAAAATATTTTGTAGCTGCCACTTTTTTTTTCTTTGTGGACGAGATTCCTATGAACGTGAAATCAGGAAATAAAGCGCGCGTGTGTGTTCGTGTGCTCCAAGGAAAATATACTTTTGAACGCTGGGTAGCTCTCCAAGCCGTTAGGGTTGCTAGAGAACCATGTCGCGCCATTTCCCACAGAGTTGCCGATATTGGCACAGGAAGACACTTGCCAGCAACGACGACGTAAGAATCGTCCGTAACATGACTTCGAACAATTACTCGGTGCGCCCAAGACTTTAGGTGCGCAACTTTGCAAGACACTGAAATAACAGAAATATAGGCCGCGCCGAAATGGTGGAAATACGTCTCCGTCCTACCAATTATTATGTAACATACAAACTACATTTACTAGCGTCAAGGTCCTGGAGTAGGCAGCGCCCGTGATATATTTCGGATTGACAAATAAAATATAGTGAAAATGCATGGAAGACGAACGAACCAACAAACATTATTTTTTATGTAGAAGGTACGGGAGTTAAGTAGGCCTCAGCCCACGGCGCGGCGCCTGGGGCGTGGAGGCCGTGCCGGCACAGCAGCTGGATGGCACGTGTCATGTAGCATACACAGCCCGGGGCTGATTCTACACTGGGCCTGAAACCAGGCCGCTGTAAACAAGCACTGTGTTCTACAACAGTCCCTGCTACTATCATCACTGAGGTCGCCCCAGTTGCCACTTCCCGAGGACAAGTATAACCATCACGTTGTTGCATTCCTCCCTCCTTTGGCGCACCATTTCTCCCCGCGAGTCCCTACAAACTGCACGCAAATGTTGATTCCACTACAGGTTGTAAATTATAAAAGTTTGGCACTGGGAAAATTTCTGCCGCAAACGGACCACATGTTCCAAAAACGTATAAATACCGAACTATCTACGCCAAAAGGTAAAACGTAGAGTAAGGATGGGCTCTGGTGTTTAGTTTACCTGTTGTAATACTTTAAGAGACAACAAGGAAATGCAAAATTGAGCTGGCCTGCCCAACGGGACGTGGAAAAACTCGTCTCATTGTTTTAATAATGTTAATATTTGTACGAGATTTGGTTACTTATATAGACACATGGCGCGGCTTAAACTCATGTTCAGACAAGACACGCACGGGAATAAAGCACGACAGTTAAGGTGAAGTCTCACCCCACTTGTTGAGTTTATTTATCTGTCTTTTTTTTTTTAATTCTGAGAAGAAACATGTTTAATTGCGCTTATAGTGTAGTTTCTATTTAACTTATGCTACAGAACAAGCACAACTTATGACGTATATTTAGGTCGTAATCAATCCAACCATTTTTGCTAAATTCTTAATTTATTCTACTGATTGCAGCCTACATATACGCTGAAAATTTAATTGCAATGCTCGCACTGTAGTACAAGGTAAATATAACGCAAACTATATGCGCAAATTTCACGTTTTTCTTCTCAGAATTATAAAAAAAGCGAAAAATAAATTTCAACACGCGGGGTGAGACCCACCTAAAGTGTCATGAGCGTAGAGGCGACCAGACAAGTGTTCAGCGAGCAAATGTCGGCTTTAGAGACCGAGCGTTCCCCAGACACCGATACCGCTAAACATATACTTTAAATACTGCTGAAGCCACAAAGATAAAGTGTGGAACAGACGTGTGTTGATATATTCTACTTCACTGTCCGCGGAAAACCTGTGCAGACAACATAAAAACCCATTTGCGACAGTTTAAGGGGCCCGCCTCGTGGCACATGAGTTTGTGTGAGTGAGGTATGGTGCTAAGGGCGACGTCGTATGGGCCATACAACGGTGCGTCGCCTCTACGCTTAAGGCCATGCCCGGTAGTTTTTTTCACGTTGGTGCAAAAAACTCAAAAAGTTTTCAACCAAATAGGTTGAAAAAAATTGAGAGCGTGTGAAGTCATATTATGCACAATTATATGTAGGCTTTAAAAAAATGAGTCGTTTGCCAGTAAAAAAAAATATTTTGTGCCATTTTGGCTCATTTTCATGCTAAAATATGTGATACTTTGGGTGCAAGAATCTAAAAATCCATTGTGTTCATTGCAACGGAAAAATTCAGATAGAAACTTTGATGTATTAGTGACAAAACAATGTAGCGATTT